>VUJU01002120.1:5987-42267 GCA_009835225.1 Aphis craccivora | reverse complement strand
GATTAATGACTACAATGTTGTTAATGTTATTATGGTGTTTCATATTTTATACATTTTATTAAATAATTGGATATTATCTGATCTTAAGCTGTTAGTAAAAATCAATCAGTGGGGAGTAGGGGCAATTTGTGCAATTTCACTACCTACGATTGTTTAGAATCGTTTTTCTTTTAGTTCTTGCAGGCTCCTTACATAATAATTACATTGTTTGGATCCTTCTCGAAAACTACCCTTGTTATATGCATTATAAACCATTAGTAAAAATGTTACAAAACGTGACTTATGCATCTTCAAAAACTGCATTCAACTAGAAATATTCAACTTAATAACTATATTCCCGACCAAAGCTGGTATACTCGCTCGCTTACGCACCAAGTTACAACTTTTAAGTATATAGTCCTGCGATGAATTGAATAAGCATAATATTAACTAAATATAAATATTATATACTGGACACCTCTCATGTATTGTATTAGATGGATCGTTAAGCTGTTGAGAGGACCCGGTCCATATTTTTAAAACACTGTAAATGCTGCAGCATTATTGTTTCGATACAACAGAATATTATTGTTGCCGCCTTGTCGGGTGTATTTCTATTTTCTAACGCAATATATGTTTTACTATATTTATGACACAGGTCACAAAAACAACATAATAGTAATATTCCTATTATAATACCTAGTCATTTAAATAAATATAATAAGATGAAAGTATTGGTTATATTTATTGAAAGTGACTAATCACGGGTAAACATGAAATACAGTAGGTAATAGCAATAATAGCATTTATTAGCATTAATAAAAGCCAATTATTAGTAATAAAGTTTTTTTTTTTTTTTTTAAACAACTTATTCGTAATATAAGTATTAATATGTATTTAGGGTTTTTCAAAGAGGGGACGGAATTTTATTTAACAGTTACGATGATAAAAATTGTATTTTATATCATAACTGTAAATAACTATTAAAATATAAAAACATTTATAATAACAACTTGATACAATCCGGCGTCCAATTCCGATTTATGCAGGTCTACTTTTCTAAACAATTGACACCTACTTATTATATCGATAAAAAAAAAAATAGTTTTCTTCTCGTCTTGAGATCGCCCGAGTTAAAAATATAACTTTTGTATTGCAATGTACTAGTGCGAAAGAGAATAAAAGAATAATATCATTCAGATGTGCTCGAGCTGGGCTAGTGACTCAGAGCGAAATTTTTTTACACATTTATTGGAATGTTTATGTTTATTTTTTGTAGCGCCATTGGTGGTAAGAGAAATCATATGGTAAATACGTTTTTCCGCTATTTAAACGTCGTCAATGTCCATCATACTGGTTCAATAGTTTTTTCTCTTCTAGTCCGTCGCGGCGATGAGAGTACAGTTGCGGTTTTGATACACGCGTCACTTTTAAACAACATAATATAAGCGTATATTTGAATGTACACCAACTACGTTTTTTTTTTTATTATTATTATTATAATAGATCACCGGTGAAATGTCCACCGAATCACTGTAGGTACTTATATCTACTACGGTATACTAATATATAATAGGTAATTGCAATATTCGAACTCGTTTCAACGATAAAATAGTCTGACAGGAGGTGCATCATTAACGTTTCGACCTTTACATTATATAATACCATGTGAACCAATTTCTGTGGCGGAATTTAACGAGAAATACGTAAAAGCAGTACCTACACATCGCTTGAATATGACATGAACCGATTTCAACGTATTCCAACGACAGAATAATGATCGACATAACGTGCCATTATAATATTATCGAGATATTATTCTCGTACACGGTGCAATATTATAGTACTTATATAATATTATCGTGTCGATATTGTTATTGACGTATCGCGATTTATTGAAATTACGTAAATGCCTATGCGAGTCATCGTGACATTCGTGTGAAAAGTTAATTCCGACCGCAAATTCAACAATGTTGTAAAACTTTAATTATCGACACGTGTGAATTGGGTTCGATGCGTTTATTTCCAGGGCATCACCGACGAGCCCCGGACGTAATGGTCGTGAAATGTAACCACACCGAACTAGTCTAATTAAATTTGGTGATATTATTGTTAAAAAATAAATAAATAAAAACGACAAACGAGACGACTACATTATCATTACGAACTTGACCGCCAATTAACGGGTTTTGCGTTTATTTACGAAGCGCAACAGCTAGTATATACGCGTTGTCACGTGCGGCCGACCAAAAACTAGGCCGATTCCTGTTAAAATTTTTATCTCGTAAAATTGTATAAATCATTTATGGTCGACGACTATGATAATTATTATCATTATGATATAATTTCGAAAACAGTTCGGACGGGTTTCGGTTCGATAATTGTTATTCGTATATGTGAATACGCACTACAACAGCCACCGCGGGCGTGTTTACCGTTTTTATTATTTTTATTATTCTCTCGACGTCCTAAAATGATAATAAAAGTAATAAAAAAAAATTCGTCGAATTTTCTTTTCCTGACGACGGACGAACGCGCGTTGAGACAATAAAATTGCAGCGTATAATATAATATATATTATTATTAAATTGCAAATAATAAGCATATTATAAAAAAAAAAAAAAAAAAACCGTTTACAGCTAAATATGTATAATGTTCGGTGTTCCGAGAATCTTTGACCGATATTATTTTTCTATTATTTTATGATTGTCGTATGTATGTATGCGTGCGTGCGTGCGTGTGTGTGTATAAATACATATTATAATGATATTATATACTGCATTGTACCCATACGTTGCAGTCGATCCCGTTTAGCGGAACGATCGATTTGGACGACGACGAGATGCATTTTCAATTCGGTACGCAAAAATCGTCGTCCAGCGCGGACCGTATAGGTACTATACGCATGTACACCAACGCGCCTCCCAATAGATATACATGCGGTATGATAACAATGCGCGGTATTGTACCTATTTATAGGCAGTATAATGCGATATTAACTACCTACATTATTATATGTAATAATTGACCGTGCAGCGAAAAAAAACTCGGCGAGCCGTGGAAAGTACGCGAAAAAAAAAAACCGCACGTACGTGACCAATGGGAGACGATAATATAATATTGTCTGCGAGCGTATATTGCTATGTATAGCGAGTGAGCACCTAACACATATAACACGTCGTTTGTTGGATAGTACCCACCAATTCTACCCACATAACATTATATGTCGCATGATGTGTGTCACTCGGACAAGACAGCGGCGGCAGTGGAAATAAATATAAAAGAAACGAAAGAAAAATCTCCCATTGTCAGGTGCACGGTCGGTCATAATATTAATATAATATATATATAATAACATGATATATTTTATTGTACTGAAAACTGAGTAGAAGTATATAGGTACAACCTGCACCTGATCGTCTGTCCGTTGGCGACGGATTTTTTCATTTTTTTATTTTATTACATTTCCATTCGTTTCTTCGGTCTTTTATATCGCGGTATTTAGGTACACGTCTAAACTGTAATTTATAAAATATAATAGGTACTTGTATTGCCATTGCTGGTGAAATAAGGTTTTTAACGACGTATTATTATTTGTCGCGTTCCCAGAGATATGAAACCCGATAACATGTGTCAGAAATGTTATGAACGCACAACTGCGCAGTTCCGATAATCTCATTCAACAGTGGCGTCAGAAATATTTATTAAACATAAGACGTGTTGTAGGTATAATATATAGTAGTTAAAATTCGATGTTCGAAAAGCGTTGGTATAGGTAAAAGTTTTCGGTAAAGTTTTTTAAAGGACAATAACGAGAACGTCGAGAACCCATCATGTATAAGTATTAAAATAAAATTGTGACATATTCCTATATATGTATATTAATACGGATTAACGTGTATTACGTGGGTGGTGGGTGGCGTGCCGTGTGCAAGCACGATGTACAAACTATATGTATTATTTCAAGTAGCTATGTCTTTTTTCTGTACGAAGATGAAGTACTTAAATAAAGTTTTTAATTTTATTCGAAATTCATTTATGTTTTTATTTATAAAGGTACAATATTGATAAAAAGTATAAAATAGTTACCTACCTGCCATATGGGGAAACTCTATAAATAGTATAAATTAATATTTTTAATGACGTTAGAAAGTTACACATTAAACTATAAAAGTGAGATTATAATATTAATCGTTTTCATATTCATTTGATGAAATGTCAATAAACTATTATCTATTTATCATGTACTATGTATTCCAATTTCCAGAAAACTAAAATGAAATCGTTTCTCTGTTAATAAATTAATATAGTAATGGTTTTTGATAACAATACTAATTGTAAACTGTAAATCAAAAATAACTATCAAAACAACTTAAAATAACTTTGTCTGTAGTCAGTACTTGGTATATTATATTTTTAATTATGTATTTTTACGAGTAATTAGCTATATGTGCTGTAAATTACAAAAAATTATTAGATAACTATTCATAGAGTTTGCTCTATATTATCTATATTATCTCTTTATTCAAGTTGATAAGAACAATAATTTCATATGATCAATTTTTAATTAACGTTTATAATTCTTTTTACCTGGTTTCATTAAATGCATTACCGGACTCCTAAATTTTTATGTATATTCAAAAGACTTTTCAAGTCATCGACAACCGGACATTTTTATTATTGTTAGTCAAAATATTAAATTTGTTTTGTCATTTCTTATGTGTCGAATGGGTGTCTTATTTCAACGAACAAATTGTATATTTTATTATTTTATTTATTTATTATCTTCTCATATCTGTGTATCATTGTATACGCTCTTGAATTTCAATGTTCAGCTAATAAATCGTAATGTATACGACATCCATGGACCATGAGTTGTGTATTATCCACCTGACACTGGATTCCGAGTGATGGTTGAACTTTTAGAAATCATTTTTAGTATCTTTTCGGGAAAATGATTTCTAATTGACAAGATCAACTCTTCGATTCACGAGTTACACAAGTTAGCCCTTAGGTAATATAATTCTCGGTGTATAATATTTATTACTTATCAGAATCCTGGTATAGCAGAATAAATCAGAAAAAATAGAGAGCTATGAGGACGCGATCGTCGTCCACTGAACCCAAAGTTATTTTGTATTAGATATTTAGCTCTCAGCTAAAACATTCGTAAAACACGCATGCCAACTAAGTATGGTTAGGTAGGTAGGTAGATAGGTAGGTTGTAAGGCTTTAAAAATGTATCGGCCGACAACCGCCGGGCAGACGACTGGTTCGAAACGTATCCCACGTAATACGTTAGAAATAAAAAACAGTCGAAACAGGTTTTCGCGGAGTTCATGGACCAAGGTCGGGATGTATTTTTTCTTTCGAAAACCGATTTTTGGCTCTTGTCGTTTCCACTGGATTGCGGAGGAAGCGAAGTTTAAGACAATTTAACTAAAAGCCCAAGACCAGACGACGAACATTATAATATTATTCTATACATATTACCTCGAAAAGGTGTTTTAAACAATATACAAGGTAAAAAACGATGGATTTAAAATTGGTGTGCAAAATTGATTTAGTTTTTTTTTTGTCTTATTGTACACATGGATACTATACGCATACACAAATTATTGGAAAGTTTTTTCTCATAAGCGCCTGCAACTGCAGTAGTCGAATTCGAATAAAATGTTTTTCAAGGTAGTATTTGAACCAAAACAACTCTTCCAGTACTTACATTATTATTGAGAAATATGTTCCACCGAATGTTTGTTATTTACATCATTGATAATAATGGTATTCAATTATTATTATGAATCTATTATAGGACATTAAGCGGCCCAAGGGCAGAGGAAGACAGTCGCGGTATAATATTGTTTCGTTGCAGCGTATAAAAAATATAAAATAGCGATAACGTCGTAAATGTTGCACCTAAAATTATAATCCGTGAGAAAAACAATTGTTCTCCAGCAGATAATAATAGACATTTTGGTTTTGTGTGTACGGACACATTTTTTTGCGCATAGAATCATTATTCGTAATTATTGTGGGTAAGTACGAGAAATTGTATACAGTACTAAGCGCTGTAGTTAATATACACTAATAAGTGTGGGCGCGTAATGTTATGATCAGATTTTTTTTCGGCACAAAGTGTATAACTAAGTACCTATACTTACAATATTTTTTATATTAGTATTGAGTTAAGCCGGAGTTTGTTTTATTATTTCGGTGTCAATTACAAAACCGCGTGTTTATTTCAAAATGGACTTTGTTTACTATAGTTGTTTGCGACTTGAGTAACTACGAGACGATTTATTTTAAATTATTTTTCTCTTTATTTATGGCCGACTGATGGACCATCGGGTTGTGAATAATTAAAAAATCGTCTGCGGTTATTGACTGGTAATAAATGATGAGAACGAAAACTGTCGGTGTCTCGACGTGGAAATGCTTATACATTATGAAGATTCCGCGACAATGACTTACGGGAAAAGGTGCGGTAGCCGTGAATTACGGTCGGTTCAATTACCGCAATAATGCCTATCTATGTGACATACTGTGTGGAACACGTCGTCATTATTATAAAATTATTATGTAAAGTATTTACGAAGCCGTCGGCGGAAACACGCGCCGATCGTTCGTCGGTCTTACCACCCCGAATTGACAAGAATTCAAATCGTCCATTTGGCGCAACTGCAGCTTTATAGAACACAAAATTTGTAACTTTTTGTCGTGTAAACAACCCTCAAAATGTATTTATCTACAATCTACTGTTGAAGCTTATTATTACTTAGTGTACGAGCTTAATGTATAGTAGGTGTATATACTATACTACGATAGTATTGTCATTATTGTAAGTCGACCTAAAGGTATAGAGGGAAGCGTAACTAATTATATTACGAGTAGGTAATGATTTACTTATTTTACGATACGTGAGCTCGGCGCACGGTGGAGGATAGACAATGCAGCAACAGCAGCAATAATAAGTAGCAACACCATCGAATTTTCATATCAACATATTATAATTTAATATTATACGTATTGTATACACAGATACAATAATAATTATCGTCGAACAATAATAATATTGTTCGGCGGCAATGGCGGTACCTAACTAAAAGAAGTTAAAACACATAGTAATAATAATAATAATCACGTGATAGAAAAGAAAGAAATTATTGATGAGTTCGGTGAACCCCGTCGTCGGATGGTTGTTTTATAATCAAGAATGCTCGCCCCTCCAGGACACGCGGGTGTCTGCTACTTATGTATGTATAAATAGTTATCTATACGTCTACCCATATACTTACGTATATAATATTATATATGTGTGTAAAGATGTATATACATATATATATATATAATAAGGTATGAGGTCATCATCACCTTTTCCATTATTATTATTTTTCTGGTTTATTTTTCGACGTGTGCAGCACCACTATACGTATATAATATTATAATAATATTATGAAGGTATTAGTGACTTAGTACTATATAGGTATCTGACTCTGTACGCATTGTCTCTTTTGCAGCCACCCGAAATGTTCAAACCGGTCGCGGGCGCGCGTGTTGTACATAATAATAGTATATAATATTTATGAAAAGGGCAGGGCACCTATAATTCTGTGGAATTTCGACACGGTTGCTGTGTAGGTACGGCGGAAACGACTGGCGTGTACATTGTGCTTCTGTAATTAATGGGTAACTTATAATACAGCGATGGCACTGTGTGCGACGTACAACTGCCGCTGCGTAGTATTATTTATTTAAATTTTTTTCCGATAAAAATGACGAATCGTTATCACTGTTTACTGCGATCCACCTGAAACCCATCTGATGATGCGAAATCCTTGCGGCACGTACTCGAAAGTCGAAAGACTTGTGTTTTCCGAGATTATAGAGAATAATAGAGATTGATATACCAACACTATTTCAATTTCACAGCGAAATTCTGTGATTTCGAGTTAAATTTTTATTTATTATTACTATTAGATGAATTCAACGATCTGGACGTTCTTTTTAGCACGTACAATAATAGCTGAAAAGATTTTCATTTGACCGGCATGTGGACTTGGGTGAAGACGGAATTCGGACAGCTTCAAATCTATCGATGAGTAAAAAGAGTTTTTATTTATGATGTACCTTATTTACGACAACCTTTTGAAATGACTTGTTATCGTTACGCGAATAATTAAATAGATCACGTTCGTCGTCTTCGTTATACTTAAATGGTCAAATACATTATTTTGAGCTGTTGATCACCGTCGATTAGATGATTCACACCCAAACTCTGCACATCATAGATATTTATAACGATTCGCAACGCTTTTTATAATCATAAATATATATAGATATAGAGTACAGTATAGACTCGTTAAAACATAAACGCGTCACGATGACACCATCATTATCCAATACGCATTATTGCTAGTAATGTACCAACATTAACGATATTTGTTTTACGAAAATCGATTTTTTACCAGGTACGCCAATTATAGGTTGGTAGGTACCTATAACATATATTTATATATATAAATTATTAAAATATAGGAAACGTCTAAAATGTAATGGTTCATTATATTTGCTTATTGTTGGGCTTTACCTTGAAAAATGCCGAAACACGATTGAAACGTCCATCACTTTGACAACCTTAACTCGATAATATTTATTATTTATTAAGCGATCAAGTCGATTTCCAGTAAAACAGAAGCTATTTTTGTTTTAATTAGTAAATTAGTCATTAATGTTATTATTTATTTAATTGTATTTTATTATAATACAAATTATTTATTAATGACAAGAGCCAAGGACAACCACAGATTATTAGGGTTTTACTCATCATAATATTATGCTGTTAAAAATAAATATGTCATTTTATTTTCCAACTCTTCAATAGTTGAATATTTAATTTTTGTAATATTAAACTGAAATTTACTTAAAGAATCTTTGAATTGATGTTTGTTTAAAATGAAATCGTTTTTCTAAGTTCTTAACATAATAATATATTCTTAAATATTATTATGTGTACAAAAATACAAAAGTGTTTCATAAACAATAATTATTTATAACAGCAATGCACTAGTCTTATACTAAAAAGATTAAGTACGGAATACTATATACTTAATTTTTTATTTGTAAAAAGCTATATTGTAAAATAGTATTATTGTTTAAAGATATAATAAGGAATTATTAAGGATAATAATATTATACGATTAGTATTTGTGAATAGAAACAATACTTGGCGCCTTGGTATTTAGTACCTAATTTAACTCATAATTATTATTTTATGCCATATGGAATAATATAATTAAACGATTGAGTTTAAAAGCTGTTATACAAAGTAAGAGCAATATCCATTTCAATCATTATTGTAGGTACCTACAAATTAAATCAACTCTCCGTAATAATATTAAACACATTAAATTTTTAAGTTCGTAATAAAATTTAATATCTAACATTTTTAAAAGTATTAAAAATATTTATAACTTTTAATTTTAAAAATAATTAATAGATAATTAATTTTTATAAACATCCAAATATTTAGTATTTTTGAAACCACTTAAAAATATTGTTTATTAATTACTATAGACTAGCAATCAATTTAGTAGTTAGCAATGTATATATACATCGTGATGATTGTTTGGGTCATCAGTATATTATTTACAAAAACAATTATTTTAAATTTAAAATATATTAAGTATTTTTAACTTTATAATTATCAATCATTAGTTACTTGTGTTTGGTGATCATAAGTCATTTAAGTTAGTTGTTATTTTTCAATATAATGGTTTTTTTTACTGCAACCGTAATAATATTATAATTGATATTTATGCCGGCATTTTCAAACTCTCAAGTCGTACAATATTATTGATTCTAATTGTTTTTTTTATTGTTTTTATTAAAAATGTTATTTTCTCACACGAATAATTGTTATAATATATATTTTGGAAATCTTGTATAAGAATTAAGAGTACGTTTTGTCCTCATTTCTCCCAAAAATACATGATATACTACATGATAGTGCTACTACTGAATTGCCATCGTCTGCCGTAGTTGAGTCGCGTCAACAATTGTCAAATAAATCGGCAAACAATGGTCTGAATTGTCGACCGTATTTTTTGGTTAGTAAACATAGTAACACAAAATACAATAATAATACATTATATTATAATTACCATTCTTCAGAACGGGCGGGGCGTGTGGACGGTCTACGCACAGATTTATCTGCACAATAATGTATCGCCGTACTCATTAGTCATTACTCAGTGTGCGAAACGTAAACGACGAGAATAACCGTTGGAAAAACGTCTCTGCGACCCGTTAGTCGTTGCGCGTGCGCCCGCTCCGGAAAACACGGACATTTTTTTCCTCTCCAGTCTCATATCCAATATCGTATAAAATTATTATATAGGTACAACAATATTACGCACCGGTAAAACCACATCGAACGAAGACCGACCGACTAACGATGACGGCCCGTCCGAAGGCTTTTTATCGTAGTTTTTTTTTTTTTTTATCATAAAATGTACTTAATATTATACACCATATTATCATCATGATTCCTACAACAGTTGTATATTATAATAATAAGGTATTTATTGGCCAATCGGAAGCGATCGTTTTATTGTTATTCTTTATTGTATTGCGTGTATATGCGGAGCGAGCGAGTAAAAATTCCATAATATTATTGTTATTAGGTATTTTGTATTCGGACGAAACGTACATCGCGGGGTTTTTTTTTTTATTATGATCATTATTCGCCGAGTAGCGAAAAGTGGAAGATGTCTGTCTTTCCCGCGCGGTACGTCAATTGTCACACTCGACGACGACGTCCATCTCATAGTTAAAAACGTTTTCTGCTCGGACTTCGGAGGTCCAATTGACGACGACAATGACGTACATAGTGCGCACATTATTAATTAATTACTATCGCATGCACACGCCGAGCTCTTGCGTGTGCAATGTGCATAGTTGGCGCCGATAACTCACGCACCGCAAAACGGTTGGATTCGGTAGAATATAAACATATACATTTTTCTAGGTGTCTTAACACACACAGTGTCAAAGGTTATAAGTTAGGCGCAATTTTTATCGACGAGTGATGTTGCAAACGGCGGATGTAGACACCCATAACTTATGATAGTTATATACCCGGCGCGATTGATTGGGTAGCCGAAGATGAAGTACGGAACAATTATTGTTATGACGTCTCACAATGATATTATTATTATAAGCCGTTTTGTCGACTTTCACGTGACCGCAAAAAAAAAAAAAAAGAAACAGAAAACAAAAAAGTCTTCCGACGACGAGCGCGGCTGCCGGTGTAGCATAAGTGTATAAAATAATATTGCAGACGAGAAACCGGCACGTATTTTTTTTTTTTTTTTAGCACGAATACGATTTCGATGAAACTGCAGTGATTCATCTCGTCGTACGAACCGTGTGTATATGAACAACAACTATGTATCATTGTATCGACTATCGACAAATATAATATTATATAAATGAGGATAAAGCGTGTGTTGATTTGTTTTCTAATTTTCCGATTTCCGGTAAACTCGCACACGTTCAGCTGTCGATAAATCGTCGATTATTTGCTTTCCCGTCGTACATTCTCATCGCATTAACCGCAACTAAATAAATGTGAATTTTAAATGTATTTTTAAAAAAAAAAAAAATCTATACCTACATACCTATAACTTCAATAAATTTTTAAAATCTACAAGATTACATTATCGATTAATGGTGTATATTTTTATACGGTAAACGGAAGGGAGTCTAAAATAAAATAAATAATTTTTAAAATGGTCAGGGGTTGTTATAGTATACATATTTTAGAATCTATTAAGGGTCTTATATACACGTTTTGTAGCTAGTATTTTTTTGATTTAATGATTTTTTTATAATAAAAGGTCGTGTTTACAAACTGTTTATTACGTATAACATATACAATAAGTAAAAGTTATGTTAAAGATTATAATATAGTATTCATAGTTATGTTTGACGCTTGTATGGAGGGAGTGTCCGCAGTAACACCACTACAAAACAGGACTCATCATTCGGGTATCATTTATTATTATTATTCATTTTTTAACTATGTATAATATTATTATTTACCTATTATTTATTTGGTAAGGCTGTCAACAACTATAAATCCTTGACATGCATTTTATTTGAACAAGTTTGTCATGAGGTCGTCCTGAATTTCAATCGTCTATAAAAGTTGCGTAAAAAATGTATCTGTACGTCGAATATATCAGCTATGAAATATTATTTGATTCTATTATTACATCCTAATTTGAGTGTAGTGGTTTTTTTTATCGAACCTCGAATTTTAATTATGAACGTTCCCACGAAGGCGTATTTAAATATGTATACATATACATATGTATACACCATTTAAAATCGAGGATACAGTTGAAGAGTTATTATGTCGTTCTTTTTGCTATAGATCATTCACGATAACGCTAATTGCACACTCTCAGTTTAAAAACGTCGAATATAAATTGTAAATATATTAATAAATATTATAATATTATTTAATATTTGTTGCTATTATTTTTATTTGCATAATATAATCGAATTGTATAATATTTTAAATAATCATTATACGGTTTACGGTTTTAATGTCGTAAATTATAATCACGAGTTTAAATTATATTTTCAAATAAATTTTAATTTTTACCGCGCAAAAATAAATACTTTAAGTTGGTCGATTTTAAAATATTACCCGCTTTGTTTGGTATTATGTCTGTGCGCACGTATTGCATAAGCTTCCTTTTTTGTCAAATCATCTTCATCACTTATCGTATAATTGCGCGTTACATGAATATACGTTTATTGTTTATGCATAGGTATACTGTATAGTGTATACATATAATACTACTATAGTATATAGCCATTAAAATCATAATGAAAAACATTGTGCACAGACTTTTTTGTGTATAATGTATACGCGCGTAAACCGTCGTTGTACAATAATTAGCCAAAGAACATAATAAAGACAATCATTACGATTATCAACGATAACAGTAACAATTATTTATCGTTTTGATTTAGTGCGTGCGAGATCGAATATTATTGTGTGCAACTCTGCAGCTGTAATATACAGGTATTCATGAAAATATTGTACTTACAGGTATTGCAATATCCGCAGCGCTGCAGAGGGATCGGTATATTTGATGTCCACATAGCGTCTTGAATTTTGCACTATAAATATGTATAGAAGCGTAGATTCACGGTTCTCTTTTTCCAAAGAAAAATGTAGTTTATTTATAATTGTAAGATTATACAAACACAATGGCGGAAAAGCAGGCAAAGTGAAAACGTTGTTGAATATATGTATAATATACGAGTACCCAACCGCTGCGAATAAGTTTCGCCGTTTCCGAGTGTGTAAAAAACATAGTCGAAATATTCACACGAAAGCATTATAATTTTATAATATGCTTAAATATTATAACATAATAATGTTGTGCACCAGAAGAACACCATTGCAACAGGAAATCTCACGCGGTTTTATGTAAAAATTAATACGCGGAAATCACTCACACACACGCGCGCGCGTGGCAGGAAAAACAACATGAAAATAATGTTCGTCCATTCTTGCACAACTCACGCCTTACACATCGTATACCTACACATACATTTCGAATACAATAAGTATGTGTGTGCGCATTTTTTCATATTCTCTCTCGGTCGTTCCTCGACGTTATACCGCTGTAGTAGCCCGCAGCTCCAGTTACTGTACGAGAATATACCTATACGAGTATGCATAATGCATATTATATTTTATTATTTTATTGTATTTATTTTTACCCGGCTTCCTCATTTTATTCGGCAGCGATATCGCCAGAGGGAGGAAACTATTTTGCCGGAGCGCTGTGTGGCACCATATATAATAATATTATTCATTCGAACGTCGTCTACTCGGCACAATATAATAACAATATCGAGATATTGGTGTACGGCGACGTCGCATATTGCGTGTCTCAGCGGTGTGCGAGGTATAGAAAATTCGGGCGGGCACCTACACGCGCGGTTCAGATCTCCTCCGTCCATTATAATAATAATATACATCAATTACTAAACGCACATAATATTATATTATTATTACATTATACGGCAACAGTAGCCCACACACAGGCGTTGTGTAGGCCCCATAACAACCATATTATGAGCGCAAGATCTCTCCGGTTGTTTTTTTCAATATAGACCGTCGTTCACTCGTTTCAGAGCGTTGCTATATCGTCTGTAGTGTAGGTATTTGTTATATTTTGTTGTTATTCGACAAGAGTTCCATATATAATATGTTACATTAATATAGTGAATTTTGAACGGTTCAGTTAATCATTTTTGAAATTGTAGAGGATACCTATATATAGTGATACTATGTATAGTATAGGTACTATTATTATATATTTATATACAGTTGGTAATTAATATTAATTTATCAATATTTATAAGTTGTAAATAATGGTCCAAGTATAATAAAATACTTGGAATTTCATCTATTTTATAAACATATTAATAACTTAGAAACTACTAGACAGGTGCCTATTTTAAATTTTGAATTTGATGCTTATTTCAAACATTTTAGAAAAATTACTAGTTGAATAAATTACTACAGTAGAAAATATTGGGAGCTTTTACTTGAAAAGTAAAAGTTCATATCTTTCGAGGACAGACTTTAAGTAGATAGTTCATGAGATCTCAGTAATTTGAAAATTTGGTCTTTATAAAGTTTATTTAAAAATTCATTAGTATTTAAATTAATTATTAAAGGAAATAATGTCGAATGAGTATAATACTCGTATAGGTATAATGAATCACGATCCTGTGTGTATTAATATGTTGTATATAGATACAACCAAAACAATTTTTAAAATAATAAACTTTATATTATCCATATTAAGCTTACGTTGTATAATGTATTTAATTTTTTATACCATATAGATCGGTAACATTTGACATACCATATAGTACGCCGATACCCCAATAATATTGATCATAAAATATTTTCGTTCTAGAGAATATTCTCTTATCGCATCACTAGTCATAACTATCATGATATACGGGGGTGACAAACTTGCGGCTCGAGTCACATTTATAAAATCAAAATTTACTTGTATTATTGTTATGAATTTAATTTTATTTTGGTAAACAACATTAATTATAAAAATGTATAAAATGTTTTTATAATAAACATTTTGGCTCTTGGCATAATTGTATTCGTCCATTGGCTCACGAACACATCATTCATGTTGGCCACCCCTGATATAATATTTATAATATTCATTTAATTTTAAGTGTTACTTAGGTACTCCGGGTACTTATGTAGTTATGTATTATGCAATGTGCATGTCATAAATATTATGTGACTATTGGTATTTATAGGGACCTGGGACTTCTTCTATAGTAATCTTAAAAGATGCGTCGCAACGACGGCCGATAGCTATATTATATACCTACTAACAATATAGGTAGTGTATAATACTAAATATACACCGATGAGGACCGAAAACCACTTTCAGGGCTACAGTTATTCTCCAGGACACTTGTTTAGTTCGGCGACAGATGTGGCTAATGGTAACATGTATATAGACTATTATATGGTACATAATACCGCTTGCAATGGGTACCAACCACTCTGTCGGGAAATCGTTCTCACAACAGCACGGAACTCACCGCCTTTTCCGGTCGCATTTTCGTTAATGTCGGAGTGTGGGCGTAAAGAAACGCGTACAAGTGTAACGCATACGCAAAAGAAAGATAGTATTAGGACTATGTGTTTGTATATGCGCGTGTGAAACGGAATGCCGAAAAAAAAATCGTGCGACGAACAAAAGAGGTTTGTCGTCGTGAGAGGTATAGTGCGGTAAACACGTGTTATCTATGTGCGAGTATCTCTGCGTACGACGGGCGTGTGAGTATAATAATATAAATATATAAAACCGACGACGACGGGAACACGTAATCATTAGTAATAAATACCTACCTCGTTTTTTTGTGGTAAAAAATTGTTTTTATATTTATCGTTTTCTGTTGAAATTTGCGTGGAATTTACGATATGCGAGTATAACTAGGTATGTTATATATTTATGAGGTATACCATATTTATCATTATTTTACACGCACACTGCATAGGTATGTAAATATAATAATATAATTGCTGCTTAGACTCAACTTGCAGTGTCCCTGTAGTGTATATTCATATTTTGTTATCACACGGTTTAGCGTCAACGGGGTTGGTGTTATAGAGTTTAGACGATTGGCTAAATGACGCGCGTTCTCTTCATATTTCTTCTACATCGTTTGTTTCTGGAATTCCGCGGCATTTTGAATTTTTCCATCATATAATACGTATTATGACATAGAGCTATACGCAGGCTACACGATTTCTGCTTTAACTTTATCTATTGTTATAATTATATATGTGATTAAAAAATTGGAACGTATTAAAGCACGATATAATTAAAAAAGATAACGTAAAATTGCCAATATATTAATTATAGAACACGTACGTACATATTATTATATTTTTAACGAAATTAATTTGTTTCTAAAATCAGTATAATATCGCAGTCATAAAACGAGATAAATGCAAAAAACGTTAAACGTTTAGCTATAATGATCGTATATGGACATTTTGTATGATATAATATATTTATGCTCGTATATATTATGATAATAATCGTCGGGTCAAGAAAACATTATTATTATAGTATAAGCGATCACGCCTGCAAAGTCTCTATACTGAGGATTAAGAACTTTATAATACGCATGTTATTATTTCACATTTCATAATCGAATACGATGCGTAGAAGGTCGACAAAGCGAGCGGAGCTACAATTCGTTAAGGCATATCAAACATGAATACGGACAGACGAACGGGGATATACCTGAACGACTAATTAATAATCGTTATAAATTTATAATATTATATTTTGAAAATAAAATTAAATGACCTTCAAGAAAAATAATAGGAAGACGGAGCTATACGGGAGTACACGACGAGGGCACATATTATATAGAATAATTCAATAATAACGTCGTCGGGATTCTGTTTTCCTAGAAATTTACCTCTGATGATTTTTTTCACAGTACCTATATAATATTATACGTCCGCAATCGTGCGTGTGACTGCGACTGCAAATTCGGAAATAATAATAGTATGTAAGCCTTAGCCTATTAGCCCATTTTCGCACGGCGCCGCCACAAATTATTTGCCACTACTGTTGCGAAACTGCACACTTCCTCGTTAGTCCGCCATATCATGCCGACATATTTGGTCGTATATAGTTAAAGAAATCCGATCCACATAACACAATCAGCAATAATTATTATTTTCGAGCGGAAGTAGCATCACGCGAATCATATTATAGTATAAAAACTTTTAAACCCGCATATTATATTGTAGACGAACAATTAAAAAAAAAGTGTATTATACACCACATTCAGAAATCTGACCGACATAATATAATACATTCGTGTGGTCTAGTTTATCACTGTTTACTCTCGTCAAATAATATGATCGTAAACAATTAAATTTTCATATTAATACATTATATTATCATTATTATCTATATATATTATAGTAAAATTTATGATCAACGATACACATATGAACGACTCTAACTAGCCGACTCGCAATTTAAAATCTATAGGTAATATATAGGTACGCTTTTTTATTTTTTTTATTTCAATTTCGACGATTTATTTGATTTCAGTGTCGAATCGTGGATAACTATACGGTTCATATAGTGATATTGTAATATTACAATACGTCATGATAAACGATTACGTGCACACATTATATATTCATTATTCGTATATACCTACATCAATTATAATATTATCACAGGTTTGAGGTTTCTATATAATAGACTAGGCGTATAGTCTGGGTATTATATATAATATATATATATACGTAGTGCAAAGGAAGTCGAGCTAGATCACGGCAATCCAGCTATATAAAGCTGACGAATGACGATGATGAATACTTTTTGCTCGAGGTATTCGTGTCTTCTGCACGATTATCCGCGTTATTGTGCGGCACATTGTGTTTTATCAAAGTCTAGCCGTTTGATTTTTATCAACAATCGCATCCGATTTCGTCTAACAAATACATAATATGTGTATGTATATTTGATACAACATACCTAATACCCATGTCCCGTAGTGAGTATACACTCGAGAATAAGCATTATATAGTTAGTGCATTATTATTATTTCCCTGGGCACTTTGCGCACTCGACCGACGAGAAACGATTCTCCAATGTGCACACAATATTATAATAGTATAAATTCGAGTTAAGGCTTGTCACACACCACAACATATTATATTCGCCGGCGACCGAGTGGTTTGACCCCATAGCTCTCACTTTTCGACGACGTCGTTGGCGGCAACTCAGCGCGGCTTCTAATAAGAAAAGTCGTTTTGCTCAGTGTAAATAATTTTAATAGTTATAACACGCATATTATACAGGAACGGTTTCGTATACACTCCTGAACGAACCTAGCCGTAAAAATCTTCTAACGACCGGGTACAGCACAGTTACATCGTTGAGGATAGTTAATATTTTAAACGCACGTTTCGTGATGACGTTTAGATGCAACGACTGCTGAACGGCCATCATTATATTAAGTTATTACGTGCAGACACGACCGCAATAATTATTAAATCGACTCAGCTCTATACTATATAATGTGTATGCATTTATCACACTGAATATACCACAATTGGCATAAATTAAATCGTCATTATTTTTATATAGAGTAGTTAGTGTGTGTGTATTTTCAAAATGACTAACGAATCATAAAACGTATTATCAGTTATCGCATTATACTAATAGTATACGATTCACCATTTACGCATACTTAAACATAATACAAATGATATTTTTAACTTTTGTACTTATAATATATCAAAACAATATATATTATACCTATACGATAACAATGGAATCGGAGGAAAATGTTTAAGTTTTATTTACCTATTGTCAATTTAACAAACCGTATTGAAAATAATTTTCCTGATGACAATTTTAGATTTTTCCATTACGATCGGCTTTGAGGTTCATTTAATTTCATTTGTAAAACATCGTTCCACAATATTGGACCCATCACGTGTGACGGCAAAAACAAATAACCAACAATTGAAACTAAAATATGTATTCACTATTCAAACAGAGTATAATATTATAAAATACAAATCCCGTTTAATATATACGTATGCGCGTGTTTACACTTTACAATCGTGGTGTTTATGCACCAATAAACCTACAAACACGCACTTAAAAGTTAAAATATTCTACACATTCAGATTTAGTTTAAATATTACATATTTAATTCCTTCTAAGTTTTTATGATAAAAGATCTCGTGATTGTGGAGACAGCGTGCTTATTAATACCAAACATTATTTCTTTTACATAGGTATATCATTCGATTTGATCACAGATTTTTTTTTTAAACGAATATAATGTTTATAAAATATGGTAACAATCTTTTTTTCTAATAAACTATGAAAGATCGCAAAGAGTAACCAGAATTGTTATATACTGTTGTAAAATTAATTTAATCATGTGCTGTGATGTTTGTGCTTAGGTACATATTCCATTTTAGAAAAACACAAAAAAAAGTTAATGTATATTTGTGAGATTTTTAAATTTTTTTTATTTTAAACAACACGAACATGTGATTTATAACTTTATAAGACATGTTCCAATATAATATTATAAGTTATAACAATTTGTTGTGTAATACTATTTTATTTAAATGTTGCGTTGTTGTAGATGATTTGTACTTTTATCAACGTTCGTTAATTATAAATTATAAATATAAGTGAGTAATTATATTATAATAATATTGAAGTATTTGTTACCGCAATTATTTAACACAGCAGTGTTTTGTCGTATCTCTTTTTAATCGATACTTGCAAAAAATATAACTATATGACCACCAATATATTGTATTGTCAACGTGCAACATATGTATAAAAAATATGCTCAACATAGGTAGATGTTACATAAATAAATATTATATTTATAGAATATTTTTAGTATTTTTTTTTTAGCAATTCTTTAAAATATCAAAGCATAAACACAACAGTTTTACCAGCTGACAGTTTTACATTTATATTAGTTGGAGTTGATGTTTGCGACATATTAATTTTTCAATTTTCCGTCTACGCCATATTATAGGTATGTCTACTTTTGTTGATAGGTAATTATTAAATAGATATCTAAAACACGGCAAACTTTAGCGTTGTCGTAATAAACGTTCATAATATAGAAAAAATAATTTTCAATTTCATTATACAAGCATTCAATACCGTGTCCAATACTGTCCATACAAATCGAATGCTTTAAAGTTTAAAAATTGAATTAATATGATCGCATAAAAGAGAGATTAACATTTAAAAATAATGCAGGTCTAGGTCGTTTATAATCTCGTTACAAGCTGAAAGTTATCGAAACGCTCGACCAACAAGGGCGTGAACAAAAAAATTGTCCAAGATTGCAGTCGTATGCCATTATACTTCCCTCAAATGCTACTATTTAGACGGCCTGTGCCAATCATAAGTAATAACTAATAAGTATATATACAACACAATGATATGATGATAAATGATAATAATTTTGCTAATCCCGTTATAGGGCGTGCCAGCGAGTGATATAATATAACATAATATATTTTGCAGCATGTGAACTAGATATAGTGATCACTGCGATCAGCAATAAATTATGAATGTAGATTTACATTTTTTATCAATAATTTCAATAATAATGAAAATTGTTTGACAATTTCACCGTATGATTAACCGGTTTCTGGAGTTTAACGATTTTTGAATTTTTCCATTTTTGTATTTCAAACAGATTTAAATACATAAAAGTAAAAACAGTTAAAACCGTTATGACTTACTACATGTCACCGTTGCACTGCATACGCAGCTGAAATGAGCTGGAACATAATATTAATGTATTATTTTATTTTCCTTTAGACTCAAATCGAGAAAACAAGATTAAGATAGTGTTGATGGGAGGGGTTTCAAATCATTACGAAACATAACTGCGCAATATACAATACACGCGTTTAAACCGAAATATTTAACAAAACCAGAAATCATTTAAAACCAATATACTGTTGATACTAAAAATATAACAAATTCTTATGATTATTCATAACCATTTTTCCCTGCTCATAATTTAAGACCAAATGTATCGTTTTAATCTTAATAAAAGAAATGAAAAACCCATATCTGCAATATTTTGTTATCGCAAAATATGTCATCAGCTAGGAAGCTTTATATAGGTATCTCTATTAAATTTTTACAATATTCAAAAATAATTTTTAATAGAAATAAAAATTTAATTTCGATCATGTATATACGAACAGTGTCATCTAATATTTTAATACTATACATTTTTATGAAAATTGAAAATAATAATAATATTATGTAATATGTAATGTCCAGTTATTATACATTTTTGTTTAAAGCTAAATAAATAAAATAATGTAATCCAAAAACTATTGGTCAATATGAAACTACAGAAACAAAAATGTAAGATATCCCAACCCAATTAAAGTCTGGATATTCAATCGTTACCTATACCTTTCTATCGTCTTCACCGCCTACTTTTACTCGTTAATTCTTATGAGGAGATATTGGTGTCTTATCAACATGTGTTGTCACTTATTCTCTCACATTACGTGTGCGTAACATGATAAATATATACTCAACAGTTCTCGCTATTTTAATATTAGAGTAAATTTACCTATTATTAAACTTGAATGTTACAATATTTAATGTTTTTTTCAATATTTAAATTTTGAAGATAATTATAAGTGAGTAAAGTATTACAATTTAAAAATATTCAAAATTAAAATATCTCATAAAAAAAAAAAAAAAAAAAACACCTTCAATAAATTACAGAAACTTTTGTCACGTAGTAAGGTATCTCTAATAGTCTAATCATAAAAGTGGGTCGCGATTATATTTTTGGTGGGTCGCGCTATATTTTTATATTAAAAATAAATATATGTATTTTTTGTTGTAAGCAACTGATTCACTAAAAAAGGTCATTCATGATATTGCAGTGGATCGCCAAATTTTAAAAAATTTCCAAAATGGGTCGTACAATAAAAAGTTTGGGAACCTCGGGTCTAATGGTCTCATAGTAGGTAAATTCATTTCATTATTATACGTAGGTATATGACTGTACGAAAACTATATACTTTTCGATGCTGGCATGCAGCTGTGCATCTAATAACAATATTATTATGCAGAATGGATTGAGCACGATGTATAATAATATATTATATTCATTGCGCAGGGCGCGCACGTACGGATGGAATGATTTGAACGATCTATCATTCTATCATAATATCGCATTATTTCGGGCGTTCTTCTGAGAAACAGGTTCCAATGTCTCCCCCGCTTGGTGCTACCCGATTATGGTCACTCGGGCGGTTTCCAGTCTGGAGTACGCACCCCACTGCGAGTAGTAAATTTCGTCCGGTCGGTCACAGACGGATGCCACAACGATAATTTTAATTTATCGAACTGTACAATATTTTTTTCATATTCTAATAGACTGAGCTGATCGGTGTACAGCGGCCAAATAATATACCATTTACACCTGGTCGATGTTTTGATAAACGTTATTTGTCTATCTCCATTGTCTGGTGTATGTAGACACGGCAAACACCTTTACGATAATTTAAGACTTTTTCTATTTGACACGTTTAGTTTGTATGACGTGTAGTTTGGTATAGGCTCTTTGTAAACGTATTTCCGTGTTGTATATTAATACATAGCGCTCTTGCGATGGTTATATAGTTTCGTCATTTCACTCTTTATCATCCGAGTTTCTTTTGACAAAATACAATTTTGTGAAGAGTAGATGTTCCGCGTACACACAATTACGTTATATTTATATAGGAAGGTGCAAGTGCGTGTTTATAGCCCTGCTACTATCTTGTTCTCGTGTTTGAATTATGTAATATTTCCTAATTCCTAATTTGACGGGTGGAGCGGCGTTTTATTTCTCATATTTATAACTATACCAGGTCATTTTTGTGACTGCGTTATAAAACAACTTTAATTTTCAATAAATTTATTTATCAAAAAAAAGTGGTTAACTGTTGCAATTGGACCATTGCAATTTATTTGCATATTATAATTAATGATCATAAACTCATAAATAATTATATAGTACATAGTAAATACCTATGGCATTACGTAATCATTATTACTGACTTATAATAAATTGTCATTAAATATTTATTTCAATAAGCTGATGTAACAATGGATATATTGTATTATAATAATAATATCATACCGAGAAATACAGTTTCTGTGAAATGTGTGTGTTTCTGATAATAATGTTTTATTATCACAATAAAAACTAATCTTTCGTGCATAATATTGCAGGCGTGTGGACTGTGGAAACGAAGAATTAAAGATTACAAATTATGAGTAAAACGATCGACACTGCAATGTCAAATAACTAGAATAGCACTAATAAATAATATACCATGCGCTTAAGATTACAATAAATATGATATTATATTATAATTGTATAATTCGCGTTAAAAACTAATAACCATTTTAGAATGTCGGAAAACGGTAATTCAATAAATTATATTTATAGACATTATTATATTATATACGTTATTAATTTTATTTTGTATATATTTTGAACGGTTTTTCAAAATATGTAATTATTGTAATTACAAATATATGGTACTTATTCCGCTTGAAAAACACAAAAAACAATAATATTATTTTCATATAGTATAAAGATAGTCATAATGTTTTAAGCCATAAGTCATATTTGTGTGACAAACAAATATACCTATATTTATCTAATGTTGTATAATCGTATGATCACTACACGTTTTATTTAGAATATTTCTATTGCGTGTTTATATCCTACATTGGTACCATAACTGCTATACCAATTACCAACCTATACGACGTACAAAATCGATGATCCGTTTCGTACCACAACAATTATTAGTCATAAAGTTATAAACCATAGTGTTGGTGTACTATAATTTCAATCAATATTCCGGGTATCTATATACCAAAATATAATTAAAAAGTAAAAATTTACTTAATTGCAATTTCAAATGTTTTAGTAAATTATATTTACAAAAACCTTGTTATTATAATCAATAATTATGTGAGACAAATCGAGATATAAATTCGCTCATAACTAATCGTACTAAATATGAAAAAAATCACCATATTTTGCAGAGCATGTTGTTGGTGCACTTAACTACGATAGTACGATAACAATAAAATAAATAGAATCTATTGGATGAGGATTTATTAGTTATACGCGTTTTTATAATTATTCGATTGACGGTTTAATTAGTTTATATTCCATTTTAATTTTCAACTATTATACATAGATAGATTAATAGATTCATTGCAAAAGCACTTTAAAGCTTTAGTAAATTGCCATTTACTAAAAATATATCAAGTATCTAATAATAAAATTTAATAAGTGCGTGTATATTTCAGAATAAAGCAATTATTAATTTATAATTACATCACTATCGTATTTATTCGTGTTTCTATCATTTCATCGCAATGGTCATTTTAAAACTTCCTATAGTTGAAAGCATTTTGGATGATTGGAAAAAATCTATAAAATTTAATTCCAAACAGTGTCATCTCGGAATGTCATTTTTAAAAGCAGTTACAAAGGACCTATAAGCACAATCAAGCAGTAAAATTATCGGAGACTTAAATGCATTAAAATATTTTTACTGCATTCATCGTCCTTGCAATATGTATACCGTATACGTGATATTCTTATATTTCTATACAGTGATAGCACAAAGTAATCCAAATAATGTTTACCAATGTTAGGATTTTTCATTTTTTCTTATAATAAAATTCATTTTATCCGTATATCTAACGCAGTGGGATATAACTATAGTATAAGCTGTCGTTGTCGGGGCAACGAGATTAAAATCAACATTTCCAACGTGTCCCGAGAAGCATTGGTACAAATACATATATAAAGATTAAAGGTATTTTTTACTAGTAGGTATAGTAGTATAACAATAATATATATTATTATGTATTAGTATACCTGTTCATCGGGGTGTTGGAACGGTGGCGAGGAATGCAATGAAGACAGGTTCTCCGAGTACTCTACTCGAGTACAGAACGATTCTCATATCGTAAACCTGCAGACAATTCTTCAAGAAAATATACAAGGAATTGTTGTTCAATTATTTTTTTACACGGTTTAAAAACATACTATATTACACTTTCCATAATTGTTAGTTTTTGTTTTTTAAATTTAAAAGTAACATATTTCTTTAGGATATTGTCTGGTTCACGATAAGAGAATCTCCTTGTATATCGCATATACAGTGTATATTATACACTATACCTATATATATATTATTAATATGAGAAGGGATCTCGATGGTGTCAAGTTACACATTTTTGTTATTATAAATCACAATATGAACAACGGTGGCTAATATGAGTGGTTGTGGAATCTATCAGGTGAAGGTTTATCAAAATTATTGAAATATTTTCAATTGAATATAATGCGCAGTGAATGTTCTCGACACACGCATGAAACACTTGTAATAAAAAACCTTTTTATAACACTGCAGTAGTAAAGCTCACAAATAATTAGTTAACTATTCTGTACCTATAGGCTATGGCTCTAATATGTGCATAATGTATTATCATGTATTAATATTATTATACAGTGGTGTAAAATGTCCAAAATTGAACGATAGCATTACAACTATGATATAAATATATCTACAAATAATAATGTCCTAAAATTGAAAATATACTTAAATCTCTAATACAGCAGCACACACGTTCTATGTGTGTGTGTGGTAGAATAAAAGGTATTATAATATTATTAGTAAAATGTATATATTTTGAATATTTTAGAAATTTTTATACTTTATTAGTCTGTGTCCGTTTGGCATCAGTGGCCAAAATCATTTCTTACAAATAATATTTATAATATTATAACCAGTGGTATGATCCCACTCGTTTATTAATTCACTCATAATTCATGATTTATAGTTGCGATGGGAACCGGAAAGTGTTTATTCAGATAGTAATAGTATAAATACTGTAAATAAATGAATCATCACATAGTACTCATCTCATAACACATATTACCTATCATATTTCCGATAAAACGTATACATTATACATTCTGTACCTATAATAGACTATAGAAGGTTATACAGCGCTTTGTTGTTTAGTTTGCTCGTAACCCCATGGCGACAATATCACAGCGGTTGAGTCACGCCGCGACTGGCGATTGAAGTCGTCTGTGTATTAATATAATAATATTATTTTTATTATTTTTTTCGATAGAATTATCATAATATAGATAAATATATTTTACACAGATGTCTATGAAGATGAAGACTGCAATATCAACAAACAATAATAATAGTCTTCCTCAAACTTGCGAAAGTCTCATCCTTGAATCTTTCGTAGAGTATTATTAATATTTAATACGTATATATAATATTATACTGTGTACACTATGTAATAATGCCTACCTATTGTGTATTAAATAACATTCCTTTAATGTACTGTTTACGCTGAAATATTACAAGGCGACTTTAAAAACATCAAGTATAATCTTTTTAATACAATTCCTCACGACTCGACTGTTATGAATAGATTAAGAAAAAAAGAATTAGACGATTTGAGCTTGAATAAAACTTATACAGGTAATATATATAGGTATATTTATTACAACCTAAAGAAGAGTTTTAATACACATAATATGTTCTAAAATTAAGTTCTAAACGTGTTTCATAACTCTTAAAATGATAATATAATAAATAATAGTATAATAATAAAAATCGTTGATGTCTTAGCTTGTTTACTACCTTTTAAATATGAATGATATATCTATTCATAATAAAATAATGTTTCGTGTATGTAAGTTAATATTTTGTCAATTAATATATATTTATATATTTAATATTATACAATATAAATTCATCAATCGTCAGTATCGTTATATACAATGTATTACTTCATTAAGTTTAAAAATAATTATAATTATTATTAATATAGACCATTGAAATGATTGACTGTCATTATTTTTTTCTTTTTTAGTTATTGTATAGACGGAAGCATTGCCGTGCGTAAAAAAACAACCGTAGGTTTTTACAATACTAATTTCTCTATACTTAAGTAATTTTTAATTGTCTGGCAACAGTTTGTTATAAACTTAATAGATAGTCAATTGCCAGTAAAAAAAACAATTTTAATTTAAAAAAAATATATATTAGTTAGTCCTGTCATAAAAATATATACTTAATTAAAAAAGAGTTTTACACAATAAACTTATAAAAGCTCATTATTCTGGGGCATAAATATAATATACGTATTGTATTATAATATAATATATTATTGTATACTAAATATTAACCTTAAATAAGACCACAAAAAATAATAATTTTAATACTATTACCTAATTTGAAGACCGATTTACGAATAGAACGAAACTATTTCTTTTAAATCTGTTATCAATTTAACATGGATACATTATAAAAAATAGCTACTCTACATATTTCCCAAAAATGAATGGATGTCGAGAAAGAAACCGGTTTTTATTTATTACAGTGTTTTACCATATAGTTAATTTTATAGATGGCGAATTTATAAAATATTTTAAAGAAAAGAAAAAGTTAAAACTGAATTTATTTATTTTATTTTTAATTCTTGTATGGATGCCCAAAATAATTTATTATGTAATTATATTGATAAAATAGTATAAGCTCATACATGCATGCACACTAATATATTCATTTATCTACTATAGGTATGCAGAATTATTATTTATTTCAACGCAACTATAGTACGAAATTTAGTAAGTTTTTCAATAAAATTATACGTCATGTATTATTGTAATATCACTAAGCACTAACAATATTTAAAAAATCATATAGGTAGGATATTTTACAATTTAAAAATTATAATTATAAATATATTTTCAAATATAGTAAAGTTCAATAAATTATGTTTTAAATTTTAGGCAGCCAGCGAAATTAAATATTATTATGTTCTAAGTTTATAACTTAAAATTATAAAAGCTTTAATCTATAATTTGTAAGATACTTAGAACATTTTCTTTTAAATCTATTAAGTTGACTTGGCATTCATTTTATGAGTAAAAAAATGTAGTCACCTAATTGATAAAACAAAATAATCTTTTTTAAATTATCAAATTAATTCCAATTAAAAATAACATACATATATTATTAATTAATTTAAAAATTCCTAAAGGGACTAAATGAGGGATTAAATTGTTAATGACGGCTCTTTTACGGCTAATTCTATCTAATTTATACTTACTTATTATTGGTTACTAATACTATTATTATTAGTGAATATATTTAATATTTATTTAATGCAACCCAATTATTGATTGGGGTTATAAATTGTAATCATTAATTAATATAAACAATAAATAGGTACTTATTTAAGATATCTTATTAAAGTAGACAGCGAAGTGAAGACAATTGTATTATTGAGTAATATATATTATAAACTAAAAGCGATATTGAATTAGGTACTCATAATAGAGTAAAAACAACTATATTATAATTTATAATATACATATTGTTACTACGATTAAATTTTTAAACTTTTAAATAATCCAATAATGTTTAAAATGCATAATTTTTAAAATTACATATAATATAGTAATTTTTACTAATCGATATCTAGATAAATTAGTTAAAACTTGTGAAATATGTATTTTGTAATGAATGGATGATTAATGGAGAAATATTATAATTGAGTAAACAATAAATAACCGTAGGTAAGCGGTAAGTACAGACTTCATTATCTATTTACGAATTGAATATACTTTAATCTATAAACTATATAGGTATCATTTGATAAATGTATTGGCGTTAATAAATTATTATTTTATTATTATTTATTACTATTAAGTACAAGTTACTAACCTATTTTTATAAAAATATTGTAGTAACGATAAAAAAATATTATGGAGAGTGATTACATTATAGGAATGATTATAACTTATAAGTGGTGATTTATTTAGTTTTTTTCTAATAAAAAGCTTAAGTTAATACTTGTTGCTGCTGTTATTTTAATGATAACTTTAAATTTTACGACTGTGTATTTTATAGATTTATTTATTGTTTCATTAACAAGAATAACTAAACAGTATTTATTTAAATATTAAGTGCGTTAATAAAATTGAACGTTTACTTAAATGTTAAATGTATAATGTATAATAGTCTGCACAATAAAAAGGGTCGGTGAAACTAATAGTAATGAACCAGTCTATACTTCTTCTGAAGCAAATCATAAACTATACTTTTTCTTAGCATATAAAACAACATATTATATTTACAACCCAATTATTATACTAACAATCAATTAATAATGTTTTATAATGACTGTATTTTATTTTATTTTATATTTTTGAATAACTAATAGGTATAAATTAAAGTCTACTACCAATATTAAATTTTTTTGTATTTAGTTTTTCTACATGAAATAATTATTAATTAAAAAGTCAACTTCTTATTTTATGTAAGTATTGGATAACTTGTCTTTAAGTACTGTCTTCTAAGTACTGTAATAATTTTTTAACGGTTACTAAGAAACTAAAGGTATATGGTGTTAATTTGTTAGCACCGACTACATATTACATATATCTATAATATATATAATATATATTTGAGCATACGCCATACGAGCATAAACAATAATGATTTACACATGAATATTTTATTAAAGAAATTTAAATCTTACCTGATTAGCGAATCAAACGCGTGCGAAGCGGACTCGTTGAGTAGTCTCGGCAGCTTTGAATATAGAATTGGAAAAAAAAACTACGCACAATCGCACCAAATCTGACAGTAAAACTGAACTAATTAGACGGGTTATATCGTACGAGGATCGAGAATACAAACCAAAGATCATAAACCGTTGTACACGAACATCACATATATAATATTATTATCAAGAAACGGTGTGAGGGGTATCGAACACGCGCGCGCCGGTAACGAATTCAAACTGCCCGCCGAGTACAGCGAGCGGCGACAGGACGGTGCGTCAGACACGCGTACACCACCGCGGATGCGTTCCACTGCTGACGATTGCAACGCCATCTGCAGGCCAAAAGCCTCCATCGCCGGATACAAACAATAACAACGACAACGATGTGTGTACAGTGTTGTAGACGTGCAGTTGTAGCATCAAGAACGTGTAATTATTCCGTCCGTTGGTGCATTCGGTGAAAGTCAATTAAACGTTTATAAAAACAACAACAACAATAATAATAAAAGACTTTTATGTTATAGGTGGGTATTATGATCTGAACCGTTCGTAACCCGGTTACCGGTGGCCGTTGACATTTTACATTCAAACGCGGTAGCGGGTTGCCGTTGTCGTTTCCGGTCGTCGTTTCAAAATAACCGCACACAAATATCAGGTATAATAATGTATAGGTATAGGTACCGTGGTGCGGATTATTGAATCTCTATGAATGATGACGACGACGTATATCTTATTTTTAATAAAATATTAGACATCGCGCTTGGTCAGCTGGTGTGCGCCGCGAAAAACGATTATACCTACCTATGGAATCGAAAAACGGTGCCGCCTCAAATATTCACTTCCTCGATTTCACGAGGTCGACAGTGTGCGTTGCGAGCGTATAATATAAGTACCTATATGGTACCTGACTGCATGCCTACAGCACATTAATACCTATATCGGGCTTACGAACAAAATCTTAAAGGTTATGGGTACACTAGTATTCTCGTCGACGTGAAAAAATAAATGTACCTACGTACCTACAATAGGTATATATATATGAATAAACAAAACGACGATTATTATCTCTTCGTCGTGAAAGTCATGTTGAGTGCGCGTGTGTGTGTGTTTTATCGTTGTTATAATATTATTCCGCACAGAAATATAAATGTGTGCGAAAAAATCGCATTTTGTCTGGCTGATATAATATCTTCACCTGTAGTGTGCAGCTTGTGTCGCTTGTGATTCCAACGACGGCCAGACCACAACGTAATAATAATATAATTATAACGACGACACGAGCTATAATGAAGTCGTGTTTGAACGTTTTTAATGTATGGGACAACGTCTACAATATTTATGCATAATAACGGGTAATAATATCCGTAATAACGCCATACCAAGTATGGTGCTATATTGTTGAGGACATCGTACTCACACATGTTATCTCCGTCTTACTATCGCGATTTTAAGTTAAGAATACCATAATCTGTGTTCTCTCATAAGTTTTTTACGATTTTTGAATTTTTAAGTGAATTATTTTTAAATATTATTATTTCACATACTCATAACTCGCTTAAAATGAGTAGTAAAACCCGATAAGAGAACACAGATATTGTGCTTACCTTGAAGTTTGATAATAAATAATTTCACTCTAATATTTAAGCCAATAGCCAAACATACAAAATTCTAATTTCTGAACGTATGTATGATTTGCGTTATAGTAAGACGGAGACAACACATGTAAGTTTAACGTCTTAAGTTTTTAATATTATATGCTGGTTATTTTTTATTTATTTATTTTTTGTTTTTCCCTATAACTTTAATATTAGGTTTTTAATGGTTTAATTCATATGTGTTGATGATCAGAAAGTAGAAATTTCATATAACAATCAATTTGTGTACCTATATTATTAAATAATATTAATTTTATTATAGTAGTAAAAATAAGTTATTTTAAATATTTCAAATGTTTAGTATTAAGAAAAATAATTAATATAAACCTACTTGCGAATTTGTCAATGTTATTTAACCAAAATTTAAACAAAAATTTCATGATGATATAATACGCAATAAGTCTTTTTACTTAATACCATATTATTATATCTATTATCCGTTAACTGGTCCATGTTCATTTCTCATAAAGTCGTTAGACATTATCTTATTTTCATGTGAATTGAATTATTTATTATTTATTTTGAATCATGTTTTTTTTACTTATTCCTTATGACATAGGTATAACTACACATTTTGTTTAGATAATATCTAAATATATGTATATCCTTTAAATTACTTATTATTAGTGATACCTCACAACGATAATCGAGTTATAAATATTCCATTTTTAAATGTATTACATAAAACTATTATTATGATAAAGGCTGTAGTCATAGATTTATTTCACACATCACACGTTATGGCCATATAACGAGAATTAACGGCGCGACATGAAAATTTGAATTTCACTATAAAAGATGGAACATTATAATTTATATTTTATGCTAAATATTATAACTTATACACATGGACGTTAAAACGCGTATAATGTATATTAGTGTATTACAAAACTACATAATATAGTTTAAATAGGTGTAGTATATCCTAACATTTTTAATGGAATTAACGAATACTATTCTAGAATTTAAAACAGTCGAACCGTTAGTATGTGTGACCAAATACTATCTAAAAAGTAAAAAAAAAACACATTTTAATCTCAGAAGAAACAAATAATATTTCCCGAACAATAACGTAACTACTAACTAATACACACACATACATTGATATACATAGCTATATAAACACAATGCTGCGACAAAGGTTTATTGTGTGTGGTAGTAATATAATCTCATAGGTATCGTGCAATATTAATATTGTTATAATAATGTATTCTTGTCTTATATGTGTAGAAACACAAAGAAAACTAAACCCGGATAACGGCAGGGGGACGTGGTTTAATATGTTTTATTTTTATTATTTTTTATCGACGTTGGATTGAGATCATAACGGTGGTTTGACGACGGGATGACATAAAATAAAAATAGTAATTTACTATTAATAGTATAGTATAATAGTACTATATGTGCTTAATAGGTTAATAAATACCTATACAACGTTATCCACGATTAAACACCGCATGTCTTTACGTCATTATAAATTATAATAGTGCATAAGCATAAGCAAACTGTGTAGCACGTCACAGTTTGCCGTCAAATCATTCCTAGTATAAAACCGTCTCCTACTCGGCTACTCAAGATATACAATTATATAATATATAAATATGCTTATATGCAATAAATTAGATCGTCTTTGTAAGGATATACCGAGCGAAAAGTGTGATCAACAAGACATACACATTCGACACACGTGACACACGCGACTCGTACATAATATTTTTTCCATCTATTATTGTGATAAGTGTTCATTTCGGAGTGCATAATAAAGAGTGAACCATAGTGTTTTCTAGTTTTTCCATAACATAGCTAACACAGAAACTGAAAAAAACATTATAGTCCATTTTGTATTGTGAATCTACAATATAGGGATTCAAGATTCAAGTAGTCTTTTGATGTATCAAGATATGTATAAGGTCGTAGAGGTTAAAGTGAAAGTTTTCTGAGACAAATATTTGCGATAAAGTGCAGTTGTGCATTGTGCATGTATATATTATATATTTATATTAATACCTAGGTATTATAGTATTATTCAGACGTAACTAATGTATGTATATTCTTGTATAGACGATGGCGATGATGACGCTGTGACACGCCGGCTGTAAATGTAAGTCATAACATTATTAATAACAATTTCTAAATTTTAAAAGTACCTATACTTGTCAGAAATGATTTCAACAAGATAAAAAACTAAAAACAGGGAAATCTTTGCACACAACAATATGAATCTTCATAGTTGAAATAAATTTAATTTGTATAATAAAAAATCCTACAGTATATTTAGAAATAATATATATATATTTTTTTTTGTTATGAATTCGATGTGAATTTTTATAACAATATTTGGAACAGATACGCTCGAAGCCACACAATTTCAAGATCGAAATAGTATAGAGTTCAGCTTTTACAGTCATATTCAGTTTTTAAGAATTTCATCATACTTATCTTTTGCTGTTAAGAGTTTAAAATTAAGACTTAATAATGTAAACAAGATAATAAAACAAAAATAAAACTCGTTTGAACTGAACTATGAGCTAACTCGGAATGCTCGCTAATTTAGGGTTAATATTCAACATGAACGAGTAGGTATGTACATGAGTTGACACTTGACCCCTGCCGAGGAGGAAAATCGTACGACAAAAGAAAGCCAATTAAATTTAATTAATGATGAATATTTATCGAGTTGGTACCTACCATAATACCACCATATTATATTATTACACAACGTAGACGATATCGTAAAATAACTGTACATTCGTGTTGTTTTTTTTCTATTGTCTTAACACTGTGAGCAATCATTTATGAGTTTTAAGAAATCGTTTTCATGGAATTCTCGTGATTAAGTAAAAAATACCATCATCTCTTAGTTTTCATTTCCCGTCAAGAAGAAAAAAAAATAAAAATGTTTGACGATCCGTTTTTCTTTTCAGTTTTCTTCCGACTACATAACAACACATTATAACGGTGACAAAACATCGAGATAAGTATAGTCGATAACAGCAGTTGCAAAGAACACTGAGGGAAAAATAAACGTTTTTTACTAACTATTTTATATTATTATTATTACAGCTATATGTATAGTTTCACCTATGGCGCAAGATGATATAGTCTCTAAAATGCGGGTATTTACGAAATAAAAATATGGCGGCCGCCGAGTGGAAGATATATATATTTTTTTAAAACATGCCAAATGTATAAGCGAGATAAATGGACGTTTAACCGTGAATAATGTACGAGAAAATCATCGCCCAAACAAGTAGAAGTAAATATTTGACAAGACTTATAACGCGAAACGTATAATATAGTGTGTACCGTAGTATAATAGATAATTTTATGACGTATACTACTAATGCAGTAAAATACCCGGAAAAAAACAACACCTAAAAACAAACAAAATATTCAAAAATGTTAACAAATAAAGTTTGTATAATATTGAATTTGCTTTATACTATTTACAATAAATTATACTGCCTATACTATTGTAATATATTGTATAGACAATAGAACCGGCAATTTATTTAAAAGAATTCTTATTTTTTTTATGCATATATATTAATCAATGTTTTCAACTCTATAGATTCTGAGTAATTAGTAATATATTAGTTTCAACTTAATCATTTTCTTGATTTCGTCTTTATAGATAATTAAATCAAATATTGTAGATTTGTAACACTTCTCATTAGTTATTATACTTATTTTCAATATTAAAAATGTTCTTTGAAAATCACAAAAATCAAATATGAAAATATTATAAATATGGTTTTAGCACCAAGCTCTATACTTAATATTTTTTTAATGCAATATTTTATTATTGTATTTAAAATTATTACCACAGTACATAGCATACTATATCCGGCGTCAATGATTGTAACTAGACTAGTTTTTGTCCGGTTGTTAAATTACGTATTTTTAAAAAAAATACAAAATACAAAAATACAATACAATACATAATTATATACTGCATCTTGATAATAATACGTATGAAAACAGTTTATAAAATAATAAGTTTGCCTCAGATATTACTAATTACCTACAGCAATTTAACAAATACGAGCTAAATTCATTTATTGAAATGAATGTTAAATTGTATAGTTTTATTTATTTATCAGTTACCAACTTGAAAATCATGTATTTATGTTTTCTATTCTTTTCCTAAATGCATTCATAATTTTAATATCTTTTCTTTATTTCAGCCATTTCGGGGATACAATATTTTCTAGTTTCAATATGGATTCATTTCATGCTTTTACTTTGAGTCTTCGTATAGGAGATAATATACATAGGTATACGCTTTGTAGGAATAAATCCCTCATTAGTTATTACTCATTAGCCATTACGTATAATAAACGGCATACGGTATAGTGTGATGAATTTTAATTATTTGTTATCGGCGTCTTTGATGGGCCCCAAATGTACATCACGATTCACTATAATAAATCGTTAACGTGTTCTAATGCCGTCGGACAGACAAAACCTCGTTCAACCCGTTGAAATATAACAATAAATTATTATAGGTACATGTGAAAATACGACGACTCGAGGTTGGCATGGTCATTACACGTGCACGGTGCACGGTACGTTTGCAAAAAACAGACACCAGTAATGATAATCACTCATATGTCTCTATATGATCGTAGGTACCTATACTCATCGCAAACGAAAGCGACTGCAGCAATTCGCGGCAAACGGAAATCGCGTTTATGTCGGGGGACGGCAAAGTATTCACCTTGACTGTTACGTAGGGAGCTGATTATTATCATTATTATCATCATCAAGGTTAGTCGCTGACAGATTTCCACCATTTAAAAGTTGAAAGTTTTAAAATTT
>VUJU01002119.1:0-42268 GCA_009835225.1 Aphis craccivora | reverse complement strand
ATGCACATATTAAGCGTACTGTTTTTTAATTTTATAAATATAAATTGTGATTAATGTATAAGACATATAGGACAATTTAATGCCACTCAAAAACTTTTCTACAATGTTACACAAAATAATAATAGCTTTAAGTGTATAAATTTAATTCTAAATGTTCATTGATCATTCCTAGTATTAAATATTAAATAATATTAACATCGTTCTTATCAATACTAAGAAATATAAACATTCACCTCTTAGATAAGGATGGCGGCCATTTTACTGGCGACAATAATAATACCCAAGTCGGCTATCTAGTATTTTTATATATCTGTGGTGACGCCCGATGATAGTATCTCTATTCTCAATCGGTAATCTGTATTATCACGATCCGTGGGGCTCGAATTTCGGACGCCGTGAACGGAAATTTTTCGTCATTGATAACAGATCGTTAGTCGCTACCCGAGTCCCGCAGTCCGTGAGTTCGTCTTGTCTGACGTCTCCGAAAATGTGTTGAGTCGAGACGTAGTAGTTGGCATTTTGAGCAGGAGCAGCTGGACCCGAATCAGCAGAAGCTTTGACTTTATTCGAAGATCGCGATGGCGGACAGTGATACCGACGACATCCTGTCCGATGGCTTTCTGGAACCTGGTGAACTATTGGATAGCGACGACGAACAGCCGATCGACAACAGTACGTCAGCCCGGACCAGTCAGCCAATAACACAACTGAACAGACCTAAAGTATGTGGCCTAATTCTTTTTTTAATACGATTAAAATATTGATTCTGATGTATCGCTTTACCAGTTGAACAGAAATACGTTTCAAACAGCCGCTGCGTCTAATTCAGATCAACAACCCACACATTATTCGTCAGGCATCACGGATAAACAAGTCCAGTATATTCTTAACAGGTATGTTATAGTGGGTTTTATAGATTTGAGTAAGTCAATGTGTGTTTTGCTTTCCAGTCTTGGCATGAACAAAAACAACAAAGACATTCAGTTGAATGCTTTACATTTGCACGGAGTCATGGGAATGACCACTAAAGATATTATTGAATACTTCGATCAATACGATCCTAAATTTTTGGAATGGGTATCAAATTCTGAATGTTAGTGAATTGTTTGTCGAGAACCTACACAAAGCATTTCTATTATTTTTACCTTGTATGACGTTTTTTTTGTTAATTTTTTTAGGCAATGTTGTATGGCTGGACGATCGAATGCCTACTAAAGCTTTATTGGACTTGACTCGTCCAATACGCGAGCTAAAGCATATTACGTCTACAGTAAATGAACATGGAGCTTTAAATGAAAATCAAAATGATGACCACATGGATCAAGATGATGTAAGAGCTAACTTATATTTAAAATATGTAATTTATTATTTTTAATGTTTTATGTTATTGTAGGTATTAGTATCAGAAGATTATGTTAGCTGTGTAGGTTATGAGTTGCCTCCAGGTATGTGGAGAAAAGCGATCAAACCACATGAAAAATCCAAGTGCATATTGATGAGATACAGTACTATATATGACAAGCAAGATGTAAAGAACAATAGAATTGATGTAGAAGACGGAGGTCAATATAAATATTAAAAATTATTTAATATACTAAAACATACATATAGTTTAGACAAATTACTATTTTTTTTTTCTGATAGATTATGAATTATTTTCTCCTGAAAGTCGTAAGCGGAAGTATATACCAGTTATCAATCACCCCGATATCGGTGATGAAATGTTGAAAGATGATGTACGGTGGAAATTGGCCAAGAATCCAGGAATTAACACTTGGACTGCTATAGCTAAAACTTGGAGCCAATATGACAATGCTATGGATGCTAAATGTATGTTTTTTTATGGTGGAGGTGAAACTCAGTATAACTGTTTTTCTTGTAAATTTACTTTCAGTAACCTTTAAATATACCTTATTTTTGTTTTTTAAACCTGGATAAAATATAATAAATTATTATTATTATAAAAAAAATCTGAAGTGGTGTAGAACTGTGTAGATCACTGCAGCAAAATCTCATCCAGATCAGGCCAATGATAATTTATTAACTGATCTGCTAAAATATTAAATAAAAATAAAAAATGAAATAAATTTATTCACACTTATCAAAAAATATTATGTACATAAATTAAAATATAAATTTATGTTTCTTTTTTCCTATTGCTTAACATCAATTTTGGTATTAATCAAACATGAACACTTGTTGTAGTGTTATTATTGTTACATTGTTTAATAATTGAAATAATATTATTTTATTTTTGTTTTGTACTAACATTAAATCATTAGCTATCAAAAATATCAATTTGGGGTTTTCTTGTTATTGTGTTGTGCAATTCATAATGTTTCAAATAAAAAACATAAAATTAACTACAAAAATAGTTTTTTTTTTGGAATTAGTCGATAAACATTTACTCTTTCATAGAATTACAAAATAAAAAAACTATATCTAACATTGTATCAATATTTAGAAAAAAATTTTTATGGCCCTCAATAAAAATAATGTTGGTTACCATTGGTGTAAACTATAATAGACGTACATTCAAAATGACATAAGTTAAAATGTTGACATGATCTTAAATATTGCATAGGTGTTACCAAAGTTTCAACTATCAAGTGACTTTGAATGATGAGCATTTATCATAAATATTACTACTAGTTACTCCCTTTTAATTTTGTCCTTTGATTATAAATTATTTAAAAAATAAACATAATATTTATTAAAAACTAAAATATTTCATATGATAACAAATCATTTGATGTAACATTTAAATTAAATAAGCTATTACTAACGTACATTGGCATGTGCATGGGTAGGGCTGATTGGGCTGTAGCCCTACCTGAGCCTTATTTTTATATGTGGTTGGGTACTTAGTACTTAATAAAGTAATAAGGCGTTAAAGCCTTAGAAAATTAAATAAAATACAAAATAAATCTAAATCGCAGATATTTACATAATTAAAAATATATTGGTTGCCCATCGAATTGTTAAAATTTTAAATCAATATTAATGAATTATATAATTTATTGTGTGAAATAATGAAAAATGATTGCTTACATTTTCCAGTAACCAACAAAAAGGTCATTTCGAAATTTTTATTGGAAATTTCTACATTTTTTTTTCTTGGGTCACCATGACAGAAGGGGGAGGGGGTTGTCAGATTAAATTTTGCCGCACCTGACTCCAAAGTCTGCGCACGCCTATGCTAACCTAATGTATTATAAAATTGTGTGGTATACTTACCATAATTGTTTTGTGTTGTTGATCATTATAGACAAATCCAAAGTACGCACTCCATCACCTCCACCACCAACATCATCATCAGGTGCAGCTAGCGAAGATGATGATGATGATTATAGTGATGCTAGGTACAGAGAAAGCAAAATACCAAGAATGCGTATGTATGCAGATGATGAAACACAAGCTATTACAAGGAAACGTCTGAATTCAGCTTCAAATTCAAGGTGACTATATATAACTAAAAATAATATATAATAATAAAATGTTTTCATTTACAATATTTATTCTTTTTTATTAGACATCAAGTAAATATAGCCAATGATTTGCGGGAACGCCTTAACGGACGTTTGGTGTCTGCTAAAGTAGCCAAAGCAATTCGTGCTGCAAAAGCGCATCAGTATCTTGATGATGAGTCGCTTGAAGTAGATATTGAAGATGTTAACGACGAGGAATACACTGATATTCCATTTAGCCGTGCAACTCGTCGTGATATTCCACGCCGCCAATATTTACATGAAGATGATGGTGATTACACGAGTGATGAAGATGTGTATGAAAAGAGACACATTAAGAGTAGATTAGGGCCCCATAGAAAACATGGTCATCGCTATAACGCACGTTCTGTGTCTCCGCTCCAGATACAAATTAATAATGATAAATATTATAAGCGTACAACTCGACGTTAACAAATATTGAAAATAAAAAAATCTTTTTGGTTTTCATACATTTTTTAATGATGCATTTTACAAATGGTTCATTATAAATTCTTTATTTACCTATGCAACAATTTATTTTTCTATTTTATTGTTGTGAAAAAATAAAACACAATCAATTATTGTGTAATTATGTGTACTTAATATGTTAATTTTTAATAATTATTCCTAATAAGCTCATAAATAGTCTTTTTTTTTTAATATTTAAAAGTTTTTTTAACTTCTGTTTTAAAATTCAAAAATAGTTGAATACAATGATTTTTTAAAATTGTATTTATGAACAATTGTTATTTATCAAATTTTATTTCAATAAATTTTTGTATTATTTTTATACAAAGATTTTCTAAATTATAACTGAACAATGAAGTTTTTTTTGTATTAGAAGAAATGTTTATATATTTACATTAAATATAAAACATTAAATATTTTTATTAATTGAAATAAAAACCAAATCAGTGTAATAATAATAATAATAATAATAAAAAGGAATTCATTCATTAATGAGAAATTGAAAATACATTTTAATGTATAAGTATAATTATACACATTAGTGTAGTTATAGTCAAAATAACAGGGAGTCACATTTTTTAATAAAAATTAATTTACAGTTTATTCAAAAATTTGGGGCACTGTTGTCCATTATAATTTATATTTTATAGATATATTAAATTTATATTTTATATCAGTGTATAATAAGAAAAACAATTCTAATCTGAGACAGACCTTATTTTAGCTTGGGATATTTTATATTATTATATAATATTAATAAAAAATATTTGTTGTCAATTAAGTTTTATAAAAAAAAAAAAAAAAACCAAATACTATTTATAATATAATGTTGATTATTATGATATGATATGATATAATACCCATATTAATGTCATTAACTTAGGATCATAGCCACATAAGTGTCTCAGAAATGAAAAATAGATTTTCAGAATTATAAATAAAGTGCAGCGACCTAAGGCCTTAGACATTTACAGCTCTCTTGCTTTTACAGAGCAAGTCCTCATGAACGATGCTATCTGATCCTTATCGTGCTGTTTCTTATGCAGCTCATACTGAATGATATTTAGTTTATTGTTATTGTACTGAAAATAAAAATGGAAACCGAAATGATGGCCTTAGAAAGTTGTCATTTTCAGACCATCAGATACTGGTTTCCGTATCGAAATGATTGGATTTTACCAACACGTTACTCAATCGGTCACGCATTTCCGCTAATAAATTAGGGAGAACACTCGTGTACGTTTTTTTTTTTGTATCTCATTCACCTTAGCAAACGAAGAATTGGTAAGAGGAACTTGTTGGGAAGTCCGTTCTAAATTCTAGTTCTTGCAAGACGTACAAGAATTAGACCGTTTTTACAGTTCACTATACATTATACAACACGTCGTTCTTATTTGGTAAAAACGAAAGTTTTACCTAATTAGTACCATGGTTATTATTTATTACCACCGTATACCATTATTCGAGTCAAAAGTGATGAATTGGTGACCAAAGACTCGTCGGGCTACGGCGTAGCGTCCCCCTGTCATAGAGCTCAGTTTATTATCTTTTCAATAAATAAGTGCGTTTCGGTTCATTTATCAATGTTTCATCATCGATACTGTTCAAAATATTAGGTATCTACCTACATAAATATTAAAAGTCGGCAAATAGATTAGGTATATAATTTAATGAGTATAACTGCGAAACGATACTTCAAAAAAATTAAATTAGTTAGGTAGGTATACATACATCGATCGACTGATGAGCTACTACTCCGAGCTGCTCAACTAGTGTCTACATATCTCAAGTAATATACGATTTATCTTATGGATACCTACCTATATCTACATTATGTTGATAATCGAAGCGGGCAAATATTCATCTTGCAGAAGTTTTCAATCTGTTAAAATTGTTAAAAATAATTCGGAGAACTTCAAATTTCAATGACAGTGTGACGTGTGTAATAATAAAAATAATAATAGGTACTTACGTCAAATTAACTTCTACCTATTATAGGTTTTTATAATCATACCGTTAGCAATGAAATTGTTAAATGATTAAAAAAATTATTAATTATAACATTTAAAAAAAAACCCAATTTTTTTTTTATATACTCAAATTTGGCATGTTATTATTGATTTTAGGTCAAAATTTCCAAACCAAAATATCCATTAGTCAAAATATTCACGGACAAAATATAAAGTAATTTTAATTAGGTATATAAAATAATGAATTTAATAGTAGGTAGGTATCTATAGGTAACCTATATATATTATTATATTACACTTCACGCTAACACAAAAATTGAACGACGCGCGACGATGAAATATTGTACTGTTATTACTTATTTGTGAGAGCTGAAAACTAGATTAACTATAGTATTTATTATATATTTATATATACTAGTGTCGTACACGTAAATATAGTCAATATTTTTAAACATAATGTATGTATCCAGGTACATTATACCTATAATATTCAATAATATCTATAGGTACTGAATAATATAATAACGGATAAGAAAGGTATACTAGGTACCTACAACTTTATCCTTATGCTATAGAAGTGGTAATTTTAAAAATTTGTCATGTTATATTGTGTACTGTGTTGGTGACGGTAATTAGGAATTTATCCTGGGAGGGATAGACATTTTTTTACAAACAAAATACTACATTTTAGTAGTTTTAATTATTTATATATAGGTACATTTATTATATATTATAAAAGCTCTAAGGAAGATCTATCACCTCTCATCCCCTTAATTTTGCCCAAGTACTGTATCGCACCACCTTATACCCTACAGTCTACAATGGTGTGTTTCCGAGGAAGCGTACAAGCGAAAAAAAATTTCATTTAAAAAAAAAAGTTTAAACCCCTAGGTTTCCGAAAAAAAAAAATCTTAGTTATATAGTTAATTAAACATTAAAAATTTTTTTTTAATAAAGGGTTTCTAAAATAAAGGTATATTAAACGGTATACCTAACTTTTGGTTTGGATATTTTTTCCTTGGACATTTTGACCGATTATTACCGTACCTGTTATCATGAATACATGAACTGGCACGTTTATTTTAGTTCGTGATGTTATTCAATAGGTATAATAATATTCTATATAGACATCGCGACAATCATTAAGAAAAACGTTATCACTTTTAAGTACAATAATTATATTATTTTATTTAAATTTTTTTAAAAAACCGTAGGTAAGTAGAAAAAAAACATTGGCGATATTGATACAAAATAAAATTATAGGTAATAGGTACATAAATATAATAGTAAATATAGGTATAACACAGCTTTTAATAATATAGTATTGTATATTATTATAATATTATAGGTACGTAAATAATAATAAATATATTATAATTATAGTATATATACATAAATAGCTTAATAATATATAAAAACGCAATAATAATATAATATTCATAAATCGAATACCTCAATATATTATGTATATAGTAAATATATATTTATACAAATAGGTATATAATATAATACCTAGTGTTGATAGAAAAAAATATCACAAAATTCATTAGACATTATAAACATTAAACAACGTAGAGTTTGATAACGATAAAATGTAGTCAAACACTGACTAACTGTACCTCGCACGGTTACTCGCTGAGTGATTGCGGTTTAAGGGAATACACGATCAGAATACCGTTTTTATAAAATCCCGAAAAAAAATACAGCGAACTTGAGGTTTACTGGTTTGGGGTGTATCGGTATTATTTCACTAGTTCGGATAATATAAGTTGATCACCAAGTTTACTCACCCCTCTTTTTTCATAAATAATATAGTTATTCAAATTTAATTTTTTGAGTTTTTAAAGACCATATTTTTAAATTATTGAAATTGTTGTACTAATTAAAAATTGTCCTATGGAGATACAAACATCTATTGTTCAAATGGAAACCTCATCCCCTTTTTACGGTAATTCATTTAATGAATTATTTTATTGAAAATGCTTACTACCTATCAAAATCAAAATTTGTACGAGTACCTAATCCTTGAGTTATTAGACTAAAAATAATAGATCAGTCTATGATAATTTGTTTGAAAGATATGGAGGCTACATCAGTGAGTTGAACATTTTAGTAGAAAATTTATATCTATCCATCAATTTTTATAATTTTTAAAAATGATCAAAGTATAATAAACACAATAAATCCAGTTTTTAAGGACATTATTCGTTGTAAAAACATTTTAATAACAAAAAAATTACTTGTTTGAATTTTAAATTAGATATATCAAAATTTTTAAATAAAATTCCACTAACTAAATAATTTATAAATGAGGTTTTTTATATGAAAAACAGAAGTTTGTATCACCATAAGGAACTTCTTAAGTATAGTACAAACATTTTCAAGGATTTGAATAAGTTCATTATTAAATGACAAATGGTGATGGGCATTCGGAATAAGTACGACGGGGCTGACGGAAAGTATAATTATTGAATGTTAAGGGTCGATCATTGAGTTATATATATTTATATAATTAATCAAATATTAAAAATGTACTATTATTCATAAATCATAATATGCATTCATGGTTGAAAACTTTAAATTAAAATAAAATCATATCAGCAGGATTACGAGTATTATATTGGATGTATCGAACTTTCGAAGTATTTTATCTATATCAAATTACTAAATATTTTTGCTTCACAGCGAGACTTGCACTTTGCACCCAAAATTTGACATTGTAGTCGGGCCTTTAAAAAAAATCGACTTGTTTTCGTTTATTTTTCGCTCATCTATAGTATCTGATATAGGCCCAAATCGTCACTGCTGTAGTCGTAGTAGCACCACATAATATAATATATTATAATACATCAGACACACCAGTTATATTATATTATTATTATTATTTGGTCGAATGGCTCTATAAAATCGCGAGATTTTCGCTATCCCGATATCGTCACACTCGACGACTGGGGGACTTTGCCGGACTTCGTGAACAATTATACATTTATAAATCACAATAGCGATTACAATATTTAATAATATTATAAATACATTACATAAATACAATAATATATGACGAACACGTGTTGGTTTTTCGCGCGGCGACTTTCACCGCGCCCAATGAGCGATTGTCGCGACCGACGCTATCGCGACCGACCACGCCACGATCGGCGATGGTGTACTATCCGTGGCGATGGACCTCGAAGAGTCGCCGTCGGACGATTCGTCGTCGGCGGTTCGGAATCGGCCACCGCGGCCTCCGACGCCCTTTTGACCGTTCGTCCGGCCCTTGTTTTTGGTGACCGGCCATCGGTCACCGTTCCGTCCACTGCCGCCCGTTGCAGTGCAGTTGAACCAGAACTCGCCGATCGATCTGGGCTCCTCCTGTTCGACGCGCATCCTGAGATCGTTGAACTTCCAGAAATCGCGGTTCTTAAAGAAGTACGTTGCACCTAAAAACACATTTAGTTTTGTCATGTATAATTTATCAGTCAGAGGTACGCGTTAAATTGATAACGAATAAATACAAATAATTTTAATAATTTTAACTTGAATTGATTATGTGGTTACGGCTATTTTGTACTTGCAGATACAAAATACTTAATTTTGTCATACTTTTTTTTTAAACTGAACTATTTTGTACGTTGAGCTCGCGTGTATGGAAGCGATTCCAGTTTTGGCCGAATTATAGCACTATAGGCTAGTGCAGAAAACGTCGCTCTTTAATCGCGAGCTACTCGCCATTGCCGTGCCGCGTTTTCGCATAACTCGAGACTTTGACTCGTGTAGTCTTTACTTTATACCGATGACCGCGGGAAGGTGGAAAATAACCAAACACCGAATATTCGTCAAACACGCCAGTCGTTAAAAAACGACTTTGAATTCAGAAGCTATATATATATATATATGGGTTTGAATTTTAACCAAACGCGGTTATAGAATTTTCGTTGGCCCGACCTTATTGGTTTAATATTTAGAAATAATTATTTGTTCTGCTCACCGTCATGCCACTGGAACGCCGCGTCGATGTTGTACCCCGCGCCCCGCCAAATGGACATGTCCCGAGGGTAGTCTAGCTCCATCTGTTCTGTTTCGTCGTCGCACCTCCAGTACATGGTACCGCTGAATATGTACGTTTTGCTGTTGTGGCCCCAGACGATCGCCGCGTCCACGTGGTCCAACTCGTCGGGCAAACCGAGCGCTGTCAATGGTTTCGGGTATCCTGGCAGCGGGTTGTTGCCGTCGAACACGTAATAGTTGCGACCTGTAGAGAGGAAAATAACCGACACAAGGCGATTGTATTAAAATATTTTATAGTAAAAAAAATTAATACACTCAAAGACATATATATATATATATATATATGTATACAGTGGCTTGCTAAGGAATTTTCAATGAGAGGGGGTGTTATCTTATATTTGTGATTATTACATATTGGTACATGTCAGCGAAACCTGTATAAAGACCCAAAAATAGTTGGTCCTTAGGAGTTAATTTGTTAATAAAGTTGTTTACCAAGGACCAAGATGTAATAAGTTATGAGCATATTATATTGCGTACTTGTAATTTTGAAAAAAAAAACTAAAATTTTGAAAAAGTTGAAATCATTATGATGGTCTCCAGTTAGAGAACAATGTTGCCCTCAGAAAAAATAATAAATAGGTAGATAAGTTTTAAATTTTGTACTCCCAAATGCGTTATAACAAAATTTATTTTACTGACCTATGAAAAACACAATCTTGCCGTCTTGTCTTTCGTACACGGCGTCCACTTGAGTCATATTTTCCGGCAGGTTGTACCACAGACGGGAGATTTGAGCCGGATATCCGGCGTATAGTCCTTTGGGGCCTAGTCTCCATGTATATTTGCCCTTGAAGAAGAACGTCTCCTTCCGTATGATTGACACTGCATCGAAGGATGTGTTGCAAAAGTCAGGTTTTTCATCGACGACCACTACAACTTCAGCTCGTCTCGGCGGCATTGTCCTGCCGGTAGTGGGTTTAGAGGGGGTCACGGGTGTAGTGTAACTGGTAATGGTTGTGGACCTGGTAACTGCTGTAGTAGTCGGGACGGTGGTCGAAAGAACCGGCATAATCGAAGTCTGCGGGTTGTACACCGGTATGTTACCCCAGCTCTTGTCATCTTTCACACCTATTTAAAAGAAACGAATAAATAACTATAATGTTATGGACTTAAAATTTTAGTTGATATTTTTCTTAAAATGTATTGGCTATAGTAGTAATTTAATGCTGCTTCTGAGTTCAGCGTATTTATATATATTTTAAGAGTAGGTATATAATTATACACAGTTTATAACTATATTATGAGTAGTACTATAAAATATAAACTAAATTTTGAAAAATTAATATAAAATAAGATTAATAATTAATAATATTTCCGACACACCGGCTGTATGCGAATCCGGCGAGATAAATGTTGTTACGACGTATTAATGCACTAGGAAATATCATTAATCTATTAATAGCAACTGATTTTTGCGGTCTTATGGATACACTAAAATGTTGCAGTGGAGTTGCTGTATACACTTACCGTAAAGGACCTGTATACCGATTCGGTCGTCGTTGGGAAGTTCAAAGTCGGATTGCATATCCTGGTACCATGGAAACATCAACGCGTTTTGTACCGACGAGTGTGAAAGACCGAGTGAATGTCCAAATTCGTGTACGGCCACCCTGAACAGACTGGTTCCTGTAGAGGCACAAATAATTGTTTTTAAATAATGAATAATATTAACGTACGTAAGTATATTAGGTAATAAATACTTAATAATGTAGACACAAAAAATAAGACTTCTGATATACACTGTCGAAAACTACTATATTTATCGTAAGTTTTTTTTAAAATTAATTTCACTTATATTATTATGGGATCATGAAAATAAAATGTTTAATACATTTTTATATTCTAATAATATATTTTTTGGTTTTTTCGAAATTGTAGAAAAAAACTGATAAATATAGAGTACACCTATATCAATAGTCTACGATGATTGGATAAAAATTTGGGAAGATCAAGTTTGAAGGACTTTAAGCTCGTGACTATATTTGTGAAATTGGGATTTACTCAACCTAAAAGCTGCAAGTGGTAAATGGTTTTATCTCGATGGGGACGTGATACTGATATTTTAGCATACATTTTGATTATTAAAACATTATTTACTTGAGATTAGCTTGTGGTTCTTATTGTCACTTATCAGAAAAAATATTTTTGATAATATAATAGTTATTTGAAAGGACATATTATCTTCCCTCTGACCCTCTCCCGTTTAATCACTATGGATACGTAATGTACTTATTTTATAGTTTTACCTATATACAATATACATGCATTATAATATATTATGTAGGTACTGATTTGCAGTATTATAATAAATGTATAGACGTACCCGTACCCAAGTGGCCAAGTGTATTTATATAGCATAGGTAGTCGTTTTATAGTACTCACCGTCTTTGCTAGTCTTGTCAGCCACTAGCCATTCTTCCTCCTCGTCAAAATGAGCATCACCCCCTCGTCCGGTACCCGGGAAAAATGCATGAGCTAACACTTGACCTGGTCCGTCGAACGGATATCCATCGCCGTGGTAACCTCTGCGTTAAAAAGGCGAAGATGAGTCAAAATAGTCAGATTACGTTATAATAATATTTTTATATGAGTTACTTTCACTATGTATGCAATTTATACGAATATGTTAAAAATCTAAAAACTGTGTATCCCGGAATGAAATCTCTTTATGCAGTGAATCGAATAATATATTCCGATTATCCGATTTCATTGGCTACGTATTATTAAATTATTAAGAGATTTGCAGTTATATTAAAATATAGTTAAGGTAATAAAAGCGAAGAGTTGTTATCATGTTATTATTAAACCATCAAAATATAAAATACATTTTCAATATTTAAGATGAAAACACTAATGCAGAAAATATTATAATATACTGTTTTATAAAAAACTTAATTTTGATTTAAAATTTGGGTTTTATTTATTTTTTTAAATACCGTTTCTGTTAAATTTAAATTTCTCCAGTTCTACATCACGGAATGTAATTACATGTAGCTTATACACCGCACACTACATAATGTATAAGACAACGTCCACCAACACTCACTTTTCGAAAAACACCAGTATGTCCGCAGATTCGCTGTTAACTTCCCGGAACGTGAGCTTGGAATGCTTGGACCACACTTGAAACGCTCTGTTCAAGTCCGATCTCACCCATCCGTGGTCTACCTTATCCAAGCGCCTCGTCCGCAAACTAAGAACAAACAAACAATACCGATTATTATTATTGTTTATTATTGGACCGCATAAAATCGCATATTGCATAAATCTGATAATGTAATGTCGTTATAATATATTGCCTATTAGTGCTTATAAACGCGTATTGATATAGAATTCATAATAATATCTACACTCGTTCACTCGTGTAAGTAAATAAAAAGTATGTAAGCTATAGAAAGAAAAGTATTTGATTTTGAAAACATACAGATAAGAACATTGAGAAAATATTTAAAACCCGTAGTATTTGAGTACTTAAAAAGTATAGGTATGAATGCTTTTACTCAAGAATTTTAGGTCTCAACAAAACTGAATACATGGGTTGTATTAACACTATTTTTAATTGTTTTAAATATTTTTTATTTTATATTAGATTTCGATTGACTGCAAGCTCAGTTTACGAAATAAATCATGAAAATGTGTACACACTAACGAAAAACATGGTCTATGTCGCGTTGTTAGTCGATATTATCGCGTGGTGTAGTGTTATTCCAACATACAATAATCTACGAGTATATTGCATGCTGCTCTCGGCGACGAGCATGTAGATCCCGAGTCGCTCACTCAAGGAGGTTGTGGTGACGCCAATTTGAACATCACATCCAAATTGAGTGAGTAACTCTGAATATCCATTGCGTTTTGTTGTTTATCGTTTTTATTGTTTAAACTTTAAATCCATTTTTTTTTTATTAATTGATAGGTATAGTATAACATAATGTCAATAGATCTCGGATAAAATATTAATTCATACGAAACCACAACGAATGTATTGTTAATAAGTCGCGGTATAGACGCTTAATGTTAAAAATATGATTTTTTATAAATGTGCGTTATTGTTTTACCGATAACTTTTGCTATAACATTTATTAATATTTAATTTTAATCGATATTTATTATATATATATTATATATTCATAAATGCATTTATGATGGGTAATTTTTAAATTTATTTAAACATTTTAATTCAGGAAATTTGAAAGTTTGTTAAAAAATGTTTACTTATTAACTTCTTAATTTCTAATGTTAAGCAAATTACTAGGTATATTATAATATTATTATATTCAATTAATTTCGAAATACCTATGTCCTATAAATCGTCACAATACACTTGGTGAATATAAGTCGTTGGTTATAGCATTTGTTATTTATACGATCAATGGTGGAAAACATGTAATTGGTGATCATATAAGTTAAGAGATAGCGTTGGCGTAATGCATAACGAATAAATTATTATATTTCTATGAAAACATTGCTATGGTTATATCGTTCAAACCGTTACGTCATTATTTTTCAAAAAAGAGCTGTTTTAAATTACATAACTATTATATTCTAACAAGACATTAAAACAATCAAAACAGAAAAAAAATCGATTTGAAATTTTTTATTTTTTTTTTTGTAATTACCTACCTATCAAAGCAATTTCTTGGATTTCTTGTAATTTGAAGGCCCGGCCCATATTATGATGGTACATAATAAATAGGGTTACCAAAAAACATCCTGCCCCCCCCATCCAAACGGTGCCCCTGTTGAGTCTCTACGATTTATGAAATATTTTGAAAAGACTTCATTCCACTCACCTCCACGTCAGATTGACGTGATTCCATTTTTGACCTTGCAAGTTGTAGCGTTTAGTCCGCCGCTGACCCGTAGGTTGTGATATATCGGGAACGCCACATCTCGGTTTTTTCATCAACTGTTTAGTGGCTGCATCCATTTTGCCGGTGACAGGAATGTTTCCAAACGTCTAACAAAAATATTGGAAATATTTCATGAAAATAGTATAGTAACTACTAGCTAGATATGTGTTATCATCATTATTAGTTATAAAATATAAGTTATAATTATCGTTCGAAAGTTGTACACCACAGGAAACTTATTTCTAGAAGTATAAAACAATTCCAGTAATATAAAAATATAATATTTAAATATATTTAAAATTTTTAAAATTAGAAATTAAATTAATTAAATATTATCGAAAAAATGGAGGTGAGAATGATTAATTAATCAATCTAAATACAATTTTTGAAAATTAGGAAAAAAACTACTCAATTATAACACCCACACGATTAGATACAGACGAAAAAAATTAAGGCATTATAAATAATATGTAATTATTAAATTGATCGTCTACATTAAATTTTCTAAAAAAAGCAAAAGATAATATTTTTTGAATAATAAGTAATAGCTGTTATTCGCTGTGAAAAAAAAATCACTTTTAAAATGAAAATAAGTTTCCTATTTTTGTTTACTAAATCATAATAATATACAATTTATTTTTTTTGTTAATATTGTATTTATGCGTATAATACCTGCAATGTTCGCAGAGCATCGTCTAGTTGATTTCCGTCCATCAAGTTACCCGTTTCTAGATCTGATTCTGGCAAGTAACCGTACATCATCAAATATCTATACTGTGAAAAAAAAATATCATAAATAATAATCCAATAATATGGTAACGTACATTGATTGAAATAAACTTATTAAACATTATATATTTATTATTTATATATATATACATATACACAATGTAACATATATTTAATGATCTTAATAGTTTTTTTATACAAATTTGTTAAATAGAAATTTCTTTAGAAATCAATACAATTTTTTTTTCATTTAAAACACAATTAATTAGTTGGATATTCATTTTTTAAAAGTTTTTGTGTTAAGTAGAATCGCTTTTGAATGAAAGTGTTACGGTTTCAGAAAATATTTCGTTGTATAGAAAGTTTTGTTAAATAAAGGTTCTATTATATACACATAAGTTATATAATATATAATATATATATTATATAAATGTATTATAGTATGTATGACTATATTATATTGATGGTAGTTAATTAATGGAGAGTAAAACTAAACAAAATAGTATAAATATTTTATTTAAACTATACAAACAGTAGGTAGTAAAATACGAACTAAATGTAAAAATATAAGGGGATTATACTATAATGTTCCAAAGTCATTATCATGGGTTAACTGCGTTCCTTTTTATGTAAATACACTTAACTATACATTAAAAGTAAAGTAAACCGTCCAATAAAATATAATTAAATTAATAAAAAATTATTTAGAAATCACAGTACACACACATACACAAACAAATTGTATGAATACTATTTAATTTAGAGGATTCTATTGATATATTTTAGATATTATTAAAATATTCGTAAACTCGTGTGGTATGTCATCACCACTTTTTAAGTATGGATATATTAAATTGATCCAGTAATCTTTTTCACAAGTTAACGCAGTAAGTAGTGCGAATCACTATTGGTAGATCAAACTTGTGCCTAATATTTCATGATGTAATTATTCGAACATCTTAAAAAAATTAAAAATGCATTATATAGGTCAAACATTAGTTTGTCTCCAAAAACAGTTTAGGCATGTGTCGATGAACACATGGCTATTCTTAAAATGATTGAATTAATTGAAATAAACTAAATAATAATAAAAAAAATGTATACAAATATTTAAAAATATAAATTATGGAATATTGAAAACAAGTTAATGATTTATTGTTACATTATGTAGAACGTAGATATATTATACTAAATAAACTAATCATTGAATAGTTTAATACATAAATAAGGACAACACAATCACAATACTATAGTAAAAAATTTAATATGACGTTTACATAATTCAGAGTTCTGTAAAAATAAATAAATATATTTTTTTTAAAGTTACTATTAATAAATATTACGTTGGAGGATCCATGCAGTAATGAAGGAGTTTTACGGGTAAAAAAATATTTGGATTTGAATAATTAAAATCGTATTTTTTTTTTTTTTATAAACGGTTTTAGGATAGATGTGTAAAGATATAAGAAGTATAAAATAGTTTTTTGATTTAACTTAATCGTTTCACTGTGTTTATAATGTTGGTCAAGGTCATACATACAAAATAAAATATATATATTATATATATTTAGTGATTCAGCGGTTTTATTACATTCTAATCAATATATCAAATATGCGAATTCAAATCGGTTCTAAAATTGTTCACTTATAACTTCAATACAACATGAAGTAATTATTAAATCAAAATAATTGGAAGATTACGAACTGTTAAGGTAAACGTATATTAAATGTACCTATTATATATTTATACATAAGTATATAGTAGGAGCGAAGATCAGTTGGAAGTACATAGATAGTTAACACATTATGACAAAATGTAATTTATATAACAAAAACTTAAATATATTAAAAATATATATTATATACCCGATGTAAGATACTCATTATTTCAAAAACTATACCTAAGCGTTATTGAAAATATATTTTTACATTATTTTAAATCATTAAAAAAATATCTTTTTATAATATTTTTATCGTTATAGTTTTTTAGTTTTTTAAAAGCATTTATAATAAAATTATGTAATATATAATATTATATAATTATGTATTATAATAAGTTAATTGTCCAAAATTGGTATAGATCTAAGTATTCAAGAAGTTCATATAGTATTCTGCTTTGGAACATGAAATTAAAAATGTATGTGGTCATTCAAAAAAGAAAAAAAAGTAAATAAAAGTAACGATGAAAAATAAATTTTTTCGTGAAAAAAAGTTAATTTTTAACGACTTAAAATAAATATTTTGAAAAATATTGGTGTTAATGAAATAGTGAGTGTTTTACGTATAATAGGTTTACTCGGTTAAGTAAGTACCTACGTTGATTAAATAAATCATCTACTTATATAGTTATATTATATTGTCAAATTCGAGTAAGTGAACAGTGTATATAAATTGTTTAAATATGATTTATTAGGATTTTTGTAGTGTTTTATTTTTTTTTTAAATATTCGATAAAGGGTAGAGATAAAACTCGATAATAACGTGCTGTGGTCATCAACACTAAAAGAGTGATTTTTCCAAGCGGATCAATGGTAACAATAAAGTAACTATATCAAGATATATTAAATGATTTACGATATTTTAGAACCATATTTATTATATTATGTGTGCATAACGTAAAATTACTATTCTCGATAGGACATTATAAATTAATATATTGTTGACATATTTATATACAGACGTTAGAATGACTATAAATTATCGTTTATATACAAGACGTCAGCAGTGATATACAAGACACATATTATTATTTTTTATTATATTTGAACAAACACGTATGTCGTCGATTCATTGTAATAATTATAATAATAATAAAGATGATAATCGCTCTATGTGTCTATATATTATTATTATTATTTCTTTATTTTCACTATACTATATTATTATTATAATCAGCACTCGCGTTGTTATATACATAGCTTTTAAAGTGGATACCTATTATTTTCGACTAGATCACGATCAAGAGGGCGGAAAGGGATGGATGAAAATTATATTCCTACTGGAAAAAAATAATCGACACTTTTATAACAATGATAATATGCAATAACGCGTAAAAAACGAATTAAACGTTATTCATATTATAATACACGAACAAATTTTGAAATATAATTGGATTATTGATTAAATATAGTTTTATGCATACAAAGGTTTAAATAAAATTAAATAAAAATCGTGTTTCGCAGGTAAAATCACGAATGGCTTAAATTAAATAACAAAACGTTAAATTTGCAAGCCAAATTTGATCACGCGTCCACCACTTGTCCTAAATTCATGTCGAAAAGCAATTAAAAAAAGTTTCTATTGTAGTTCATCAGTTTTAAGTTCATGTCTCAGATCATTGTGCACTCCATTTCACTCCTCAACACTAATTACTTATAATTTATAAGTTGTTGTGTAATTATAACTAGTAATTAGCTACGCGTTAGTAAAATATAATTTTTTTTTTTAGTAACAATTTCAAATTATGTGAAAAAATACATCCTAAAACGTTAATGCTTTCCGAGAAAACTTGTGTTAACTTTTTAACTCGTGTGTGTCATATAATAAATCGTATTTTATATAATATATTATATTATTCATTTTCTTCTCCATTGCACAATATTTAGTCATATCCGATTAGTCCGTTCTATGAAGTATCGAAGTATGTAATACATTCATATTATTTACCAGGTATCTGCAGCTTATAACATAACGGTAACAGGTATTTCCCAAATACTGGTCAAATCATTCGTCGTGACGGTTATTTATTATTTCGTATCAGATAGAGCTTTTCCTCTGAGAATATTATTGTTGAATAGCACAAACTATTTGAGTAAGCATCTATTATTATATTATAGTCTATAGTCGAAAAGATTTTTAAGAAATAATGGGATGATAATATTATTTTTTGGCATAACACATTTTTTTCATTTAATATATAGCGAGCCAGCAATGTTAACACAAAAGTACATGACAATGCATTATAATTGATAATGCCCGCTGTCGTGTACAGTGTATATATTTTATTATAATAGGTATAAAGGTATATCAAATTATCAAATAAACTTAATGTTGCTTTCAAGTTTCAATTACACTAATTATATATTTTACGGTTAAACCTCGCGGTGTTGTAACTTTTAAATTATTCGAGTAAAACTATTTTAGTATTTGAATAATTTTTTAATTTTATGTGATAGAATAACTTGTCTTCTTTTATTTTTATATGGGTCACCTTCAATAACCGAGAATAACCATTTTTACCGAAATTATTTTTAACTTTTCTAAACGACAATAAAATGGAATATTTTTCTCAGAATTTTGATGAATAAGATTTGAAATTCGAACATCTATAGGTAATTAGATAGTTATATAAGTATTTTAAGTTTAGAAATGTAGATGAGTAGTACCAAGACAAACATTTTGGGGGTTACCGCGGCTCTACACTGCTCATCCGAACGTTAAGCGCTTGTAACTATACAAATCGGCGTAATCAATTCTTGTAACGTTTTCAATTTGAGATTTTTTAACAGAATTCGCGTGGTAATACGAAATATTATCGAATCGATATTGCGTGACATACTTCATATGATAGAAAAATAATTTATATTAATATTAATATCCCCCTATATTTGGGGGGGGGCGACAGACCTATTTCTCCAAAACAGTCACTACTTCAGGTATATATATGTATATAAAAAGGCCTTATTATATTGTAATAAAGCCCCGACTCACGTTTTAATGATTTACATAAATATTCTGGGTCGCGCGTGACTCACGTGTCGAATTTCCCCGAGGAGATCGCGATAAAAAAATTGAAGGAGACGCCGTAGTGAGTATGTATATAATATTATATTATAACAGGCGCATGTAGTGCACATACGGACTGTCATCGTCTGGGTCCCCCGGCGCACGCTATTGTCGTAATATACCGGAATACCGGATGACGTCGCCGCCGACGACCATATAACGAAAAACACGTGCAAAAATGCTAAACATAAAATAATAACATCGCAAAACCACCGCAGTATATCTATACATAAAATAATATAAAGCGTTAGGACTTGGCGCGAGTCGTAAGCATTTTTTTCCTTTCGTTTATTTTTCGTTCGACCGAAACACGGTATTTCTATACACGCGCTCGGCCCACTGCATGAGCAGATTGATTGCGAGGACCATCCGGAAGGCACGCTTATACTTTGGGCCAAACGTAGTCGAGAAAACGTATAGTATATATTGTCATCGTTCCATAATTATATACTCGTAAATTGTGTTTGTATAGGTATCGCGCGACTTGATGAACATCGAACGGTATATACACAGCCTAAGCCGTTCGAACTGCAGTTTTGGCACTCGACAACCGTTAAGATTTTAAAAATACAGTTGTCCGAGGACTAAATCGTATTGAAAAGTACATCGTAATTCCACTCTTAAGTCTCGAGTTTCAACCTCAGTCCGAAAGATGATGATATTTCATTGAATGTAGTTTTTTTTTTATATATATAGTATAACGGAGTGCCAAAATGAACTGAACGAGTTATGTCCTTTATAATAATATGCTATTTATTATTTATTTAAAATGTTTATTTTATGAAACATTAAAGTGACCACATGCAAACTGGACACGTATAATCGTCAATAGACTGTTCAAAACGATACACAAAATATTTTTTAGAAATTTTATTGAAGATTAATATTTAGTGCGTATTAAGCGATATTATGTGTTTCGCTTAATGTATAAAATGTTTAAACCTATTTAGCTCTAGGTATCTAATGACTAATTTAAAATCAAAAAATCTGTCTTGCACATAACTTTTTTTCTTGAATCATATTAACATTTATCGATTTATTATACACATAACAACGAATCTAGGGAAAATATGACAAGGTTAAAAATGTCAAATGTGTTTTACTTAAAAAATACATATATCACTTTTGAATCAATTATCAAATTAAAATATCAATAATCGAGTGTTTGATGACCAATGATAATTGTTATCATATTATATTCATGTAATAAACTTGACATAATATTTGCTGTTATTGGTAGGTAACTAAAATCTTAAAATCAAAATTTAAATTTAATATAATGCTGAAATTAATGAAAATTTCTCCCTTACGTACCTACCTTTAAAATTATAACGTTGTCGTTTTTTTTTTGCCCCACGCTTTTTTCAGTGTCGATTTTTATCGATTATTTATACAACACGGTGTAATATATACACGTTATAATCATAAATCAATCAGATAGCCATATTTATTTTGACATTTTATTGATGACCCGTCAGTTGCAGCTGCAGGTTTTTTCGAAAATAAAATCGTTCAAATCGGTCAGCAGAATATTGAATGATCGTATATACATATATTATATATAAGGACACATAATACGTATTGCTTTATATTTCGAGCAACGTCTTCGGCCATCAACACTGCAGTAAGTTATGTAATCGCTATGTGTAACTACTATTATTATTATTATAGTACAATAGTGAATAAACACAATATTAAGAATTAATGTATTCCACTTAGATTAGAAAGAAATGATTTGAAAGTCTTGAACGTGTACAGGAACGTCTGTTCGGTTTCCCCTGAGAAGTTTCGGCAGAGTATCGGAAATTAAAATCAACTAAATTATTCAGCCGGTTAACCAATTTTGGTCCATAGGTACTATACATATACGGGTATATAAAAAATAAGTCTATCGGTGAGAGGGCGGGTTAGTTTTAAAGAGCATACTGGGAAAATTGTACGGTTAGTACGATTTTCGATTTTTGAAAACGGAATTTTTAAGTAGGTAATTTACATTTTAATCTATATACCTACGTTTACCTATACACACTATTGAATATATACATGAATTTATATTACATAGGTATGACACCTTATTGGACACTGAGGCCTCCAAGTCTTACGTATTATATAGTAGCGATTACCAAAAGACTTTTAATAGATGCATAATGCGCCGTTTGATTTTGTTTTCTAATCAATACATTTTTCTTTTTCGACGTGTAATTTAATTATTATTATAATAACCATATTGATTAATGGTATAAGAGAGAAATACTCATCCAATGAACACTCGGGGAAAAACTATGAGTCAAAAATTGTAACATAGAAAACCGTCTTCGTCACTGCAGTCGCGCGACGGACCTATAAAATATATAATTATATTATAGTAGTTTACGACACGCTGTCTTCGTGGAAATAACTAGCCGGACACTACATTGATATATAATAATATAGTATAATATATTACTATTATTATTATTTTATTTAAGATCGTACCCATGTCTCATATCAGTAATGAGTGTATTATAATACGAATCACACACAACGGTCAAGAAAAATAGCCATGCCCGAATATAATATTATGCACATTTTTACTTATCTACGACTTTTCCTCGTTTTCAACTCATAAAGTTATAATTATAATGTATTATAAATGTTAATGATACGAATAAATTATTTAGGATTTAATTTAATCGTTGTTTTTAATTTCGAACAAATACGTTTGTACGATTCATTTAAACTAAACGATAAATAATTGTCAAGCAAAATGATAATAGTTTTAATATGACGTGTATAAGATGTGAATAATATGATTTATGTGATTAATAATTATACATACATAATAAAATCTTATATTTTAAGTATAAGCTCGATTGACTATTAGTAAATTGGAATACTGACATAATAATATATAATATGTAGATAAGTTGCTATTATAGCTCTATAGATAATTAATTAACACATAATATTTAAAAATATCGATTAAAATATTATGCATAAAATCACCATTACACATATATTATGTTAATATCAATTCATTTATGCTTAAAAGATACCATCATAATGTAATGTCTTTCGTGTGCCTTATTTAATAAAACAAAAACAAAAAAAAATTCTTATTATTTGAATATTTTATAATGCCTATGTCCCATATAATGTACAGAGGCAATTAAAAATAATAAAATGTATAGCATTACATATTCTCGACGGGACCTTTCTAAGTACATGCGACTATTTCAGTTTTCCGATCATGTTATTATCGAACATCGGTAAACCTGTCACGCTTTATAATATAATATTATAATAATATATTTGCAAATGTCGTACAGTAACAATATAATAGTAATACCTAAAATAATATTAAATTCCGTTTGTTTTCAGCTATATTGTCATGCTTAACACAAGGAAATAATAAATTTTAAACAAAATTCGTACACTGCGTTATTATATTATTATTATTTTCGGTAAGGGAAGACGTTATTATATAATGTAATATATAATAAGTTTCTGTAGAAGATCCTATATAGTGGTTCATCGATGTAAATATTAATGGGGTGACACGTCCGGCCAGCGTGGTCGGGTTGGGCAGGGGTGAAGGGGTAATGTACTCGACCTCTCTCCGAATACAAATACCTATATACACGTATAGTAAAATATAATTATATTACACGCGTACGCGTATATAATAATATTATATACAAACCAGCACCAATATATAGTTATACATGCACTTCCTGTCGCAACAGTGTTCCGGACACGACGCGTGTCTATCCTCTATCGACGGTAGGTATAGTTTCAAATTTGCATAACGTACAATAGCTATATACACATACGGTGCGTGTATGTATATAATTCACACGGATAATCGAAAACCTTCACCTTGTCAAAACAAATTTAAATATTATATACAATATTATATACTTATGATTATTATATAATATGTTTTAAAAATAAATAACTTATTATCTAGAATCGCTCTGTACACAAACGACCGTAGTGAGAATAAAAACGTGAGCGATGACAATATAGTATAATAATAATAATAATAATAATAATAATAAAACACCAATCAGTACTATACGGTCATACGTTTCGTATATTCAGAGCAATTCACGACAAACATATGCTAAACCTCGTTTTTAGATTGCGATAGTGGAACAATAAACGTACATATAGATTTTACTGCAATAGAAAAAGAGGGTTCTCGATTGGGGAAAAAAACAGAAGTTTTCACAGGATATTTTTAAGTAGTAAAAAAAAAAAAAATAAATAATTATAGGAAATTGAGAATATAATACAGTCTTAAGTGTTCTTAAAAACATGATTTTGAATAACAGCTTTATCGAAGAAAAAATGAGAGTTGGCGTGCTCTGCGAATCTTCCTGTACAGTACAGTGTACACTGACCTAAACTTACTATACGTATATCGTATATTATATTGAATACTAAATTGCAGAAGTGATGCGTTCGTGATTTATTATATATGATATACCTCTAAGAAATATATTATAAATGTGTTTAATGTCACGTGTTGATCGCGAGTGTCGCGCACGAGCACGGCAATAATATTATTATTTACTCAGCCAGACAGCTCTATAAATATATATATCGCGACAACAATGTGCTCTCATGTGCAACAGTATACGATGAAAACGGAGGTAATAATAATTAACATACAATAATAGTATAATGATTAATGACTTTGTACATTGTTACATTGTTTATTAGACTGTCATCGCGACTACGAACCAGAGGTATGGGAATACGCAGTAGTCGCCGATTATTGGATTCGCGGTTAATGAATTCATTCGTCTATTGGACTACTGAATAGTCTCGATTTACAGGTATATTAAGAAACGAGAAAAAAATCTCGTCTAATCGACTTGCAGTCAATGTACCTATATTTTTAAAAATCTACAATTTATTCAGTCCGTTTCCCCGATTTTAAATCATATATTTTCACAATTAATCACTACGCACGTGTTATCCCATCGAAAAGTATTAGAGATGTGAACATACTTTTTTACACAAAACGTCATTGTTAATTACTAACGACAATTTTGAAAAAAAATTATTTCCTATTTTTATCGTTATCGAATTAAACGTATTTTTTCTTTGAAATTTGAAGCACATAAATACACACATAACAATGGATATTAGACATTATTTAGTATACAACTGCATAGCCAAATTATATTATTTCGTTTCAATGCATAATATTATATAATATAATGTGTATCTTTTAATTCTGAGACCTTTCACCTTATTCACTCGTTCGGTCAATAGACTCAAATACTATATGGTTCGGAAATGAATCCGAAATAAACAGCGACTACTGTTCTATATTATTTTCTCACGGGAAATATAATTAGGTACGTGTTTAAATTCGGGGATAGGATACAACTTTTTTGTAGTATCGTTGTTGTTAAAAATTAAGGGCAAGGTCGAGTCGGTTGATACCGGTGAAAGTTGATATACATTAACCGGTAATATTAATGTACGAGTACCTATTTTTTGTTGTTTAAAAGGATCATGCAACGTATTATACGAACACGATTGCGGTGTAATATTTAAATGATAATACTATATAATGTCATATACAACTTGTTTCCGTTCAACGCGCGTATTTGACAAGGTTCGGGTCATCCAGCGGTGGCGAAGTTTTTTTTAGACTTGGCATCGATAATCCGCTGTAGTTTTTACAACGGCACACGGCCCCGGCCATCGTACAGGTCGTATATAGGTTCTTGGGACGCGGTTCACATAATATATAAACGTATAGGTACCAATAATATATAAGTAATATAATATTATGTTTTTCGAATTCACCGTTATCCGAGTTCAGTGACTGATAATTTTATGGATTATGAACCACCTACCCTGTTACTATATCACGAGATAGTTTTCTGTTGGGGTAATTTTTGTATTAAGTGATAATTTTATGACGTTCAAATGACGCCTAATAATTATTATTTCATATATTTTATGTGTATCTCGTATCGTTTTATCATTACAAATTATATAATAATTAATAATATATAATTGGTATAATGGTATATAATAATGTGTTCGTCTCATTTTTTGTGAGTACCTAATTTAAAGATGTCCATATATTATTAGTTATTAAAAATATTAAATACAATTTTTGTTTTTATTTACATCATAAATAAGTTTTTAATAATTTCTAAATGTTACGATCAAATCTAAATAACACTACTAATATTACTTGATGTCATTATACATTTAACAATCTCATTATCTTAATACAAATTAATTAAACAATAATATTATATGTTTAATTCAAATACTTTATTACTGTTAAATAATATATTGGTATCAATTAGAAAAATATAAGATTAAGAATATGACAAATTTAATACAATATATATATATATTTTAAATAAGTGTTTATTACTCTAGTATAAGTAGAGACTCAATCATAGGGAAATTTATTAAATGGAATTATATAAATTTTGTCCTAGATAGGTAGTGCAAGTTTTCAAAAATATTTCTTTTATACGATAAAATTTCGTTAAGTTCATTACAAGGAAGTTTCACTATACAGTTTTCATTTAGCGTGTATCAAAACCATTAGTTGAACATTAATGTGACTATATAACGTCTAACTTATAATATTTTTCAAACGAAATTACGATTCAAAAAAAATATTTATTGGTATCTTACAAATTGAAATGATTGATATTAATTGAAAATAAAAATAATTCAGTAAATTCTTTTCGCAATTTAGAAAACATTCTAAGATATACCTATTATGTTAATGGAACTAAAATATAAATTCAAATTTCTGAAATATTGGGAATATGCGAGAAAAACTTTTTTGTGTTTAAACTTTGAGTTTAATGAATAAAATTATCTTAATTTTCACTCTCATCAAACTTCATACACTTAATAAATTTATTATGCAAAAACATAAAAATCGGAACGCTAATTTACTAATTTTTGTATTATATACTTATATATAATATGTTCAATATGAAACGTTGTAATAAAGAATATGAACATTTTTATAATACATACAATTTATAACCATAAAGCCATAATTTTCGGAGTACGCGGATTATCGTTTTGATCTCCAGCCCAAGTCTTTTTACTATTATAATATATATTGTACATAACATAATATAATTACAATATTATTTATGTAGACGATCGTCAGCGCGTAATCCCGCAGGCCGAGTCTTTCTGTCTGCCTATCTGTCACTCTCTCTCTCTCTCTCTCTCTCTCTCTCTCTCTCTGTATATTCTGTATAATATGTATATGTATATTTGTTATGTGTACCATGGCGCCTGTGAGACGTGCCTCAATGCCTCATTCACCCCGAACAATCGATTTCATTTCATCTCAGCGTAATGTGTAGCAGGGGTATCCGAGAAAATTAGGAGGCTGATATAGTTAACAAAAATAACCGTATAATTTATAATGTCGCGAGATGAGTTATGAAAACATACAGGGACTGCAGTGACAATACCGAACGTATACTATCTTACAGTTTATATGATAATAATATACACACATACTTACATGTAATACAGGTATATATGCGTGCTGTTACTAAAGAAATCGTAGCACACACATCGGTGTAGAATGTGTGAGCGCAATCACAGCCACAGGATCTCTATTCTCTCGACTGCACATGTAAAACGTGTCTTTAAATAAGTACATCGTATCACTCACGCACACGATCATCTACACCACTCTACACGTGTAGTATGATGCCTTTTTAACCATCAAATGCACTGTCGGAGTTGTTGCTATTATAATATCAGTATTACATAATATTGTATATTCGTTTGAAAAATTTCACTTACACATACTAAAATCCAAATCCAAATTCGATAAAATCATAACATGTCACACGATCGCCACGAGATTATTATTATAAACGTGTTTGGTGTAAGTAGCGAAACAATATAGCTTTTTGCGAGTATAATCATACTATCTATACAAATCATAATAAATATAGTCTCAGAGATGCAGATATCTAGACTTAATTTAACAATGGTAAATATTTTACAATATTGTAAATACAAGATTAGACGAGTTGATATCGAAATTCGTACAAAAAACATATAGTATTTTGTTTTTTAACGAATGTTATCGTAGTGATAATTTAATGCCCCCCCCAAAAAAAAACAGATTTTGGAAAAATACGACTCACTATAGCTGTCATCGCTTCCAGTGGAACAGAACCACAGAACTATATACAGTAGAATTATTATAGCTACGCTGATACGTGCATCGCGTATCTATATAGGTATATTTTATACGGTACATGTATATATAGTACCCCATGCAGCCATTGAACCAGATGTTCGTAATTTGTATAAGTCATACAGATTTTAATAGGCTATTTTGTATGAATGACAGTTATATGCCTACACCTATTTAATATATGCATACTATGTATAGATAACTGCCAATTTATGAAGTTAATGTTTTTTGAGGTCTTCGTATCGGGTGAAAATATAAAAATTACTTTTTGATGTTCAACTCTAATAATGCCTCGATGGAAGTAGCGAAATTATTCTGAACATGTCTTTCAGATATAGAATTATGGCTATTACTGGCATTTATTTTTCGTATTGAGTATCGGTCGATTGAAATGCTTCGGAAACTAAAACCTTAAACCGGAATTGTGTAATGTTTCAATCATTTAAGTATTTTATAATTATTTTCAATAGTTTGGACACGTTATCATAAGAGTTAAAGGATATCATCATATATATATAGTACTTGCCGAGCAGGACAATCACAGAGCCACACACCATGTTTGTGTGTGTGCATATAAAATATAGTAGGTACATAATATTGTACAACGTGTAGCGTAATGTACGTTCGATGCACACGCGCATTAGACTCCGGAACAGAACTCTGACATGCACCTCAAGGGTTAAACACAATAATAATAAATATTATAATACTAGGTAATTGTGACAGCTATTGTGGCTATTGTAAACACATGTTTATATATATATATATATATATATATATATATATATGACACTATGTATTAGTGCGTGCGTGCATATACGAACAACGCCCACTATGGAATTATTATATTGTGTATGTGCATGTATTTTATGTCATTGTACTTAATGTGCTGAACAGTATGGTAGACGAAGTGTTAAAAAATCTTACGACGTTCTACCCTAAATCATTTCATCTGACGACAAGTGTAAAACATTTTGGAGGGGTGCTATATCGTTATATAAAATATATATACGTACGCAACGTAGATGAGACGCAAACAATAATCGTCAACCATATGCGTGCACAATGCGTTATTGTACATAGGATAATATAATATTATAACTCTGCACAATAAAAATTAGAATATATACGAGTTCAAGGGGTCTTTTCCTTCAAAACATCGTCTTTAGATAACTCACTATTCATTAAAAATATATTATAATATAATTACGAAGTAAATGCACGGTAATTCACTACATTTGTTTGTAATTAATGATAATAGTATTTCATACATAATGTGTTGTAAACCAAGTTGTTGAATTAAGAATTTGTGATATGTTTTCATAAAAATAGTAAATGAATGTTGTAGAAAGTGTCAATTATTACTTCTAATGTATATAGTATAGGTATTTTCAAACAACCTTTAGTTTTACTTTAAAAATGTAAAAAAAGGCTTATATATAGTTAAATCCAAAGGCATATTTTAAATTGTAAAATATATTATGATTTATAACTTAATTGATAATCTATCGTGCGGGTAGTATAATATTTTGTCAGTTAAATTCATTTCTCGTAATATAAGAGTAAATTTGTAGTAATATAATTCATATCAAGCCAAAGGTGCAGCAGTTATTCCTTGACCCGCCCGAAGTCTAAAACTTTTTATGTATTTGTTCACTACATCCGTTCTATACGCACGTTAACACGTCCTATAGATAAGATATTAACATACAGGGCTATTGTTATCATTATTAATATTAGATATAGTATTAAGTAATTTTAAACCAACGAAATCGTTCGATCATCTATTTACAATGGTAGACTATTATTATAACTTATATAATAACATATTTTTTTAATATAAGCTCACGAAAACCTTTTCGCTCCTTAGATATAAACAGATCACTAACGTTGTTATATAAACTTTAAAACCTAATTTACGGCAATATAGATGATTTGCTATCAAAATATTAAATAATGTTATAATTGATACTATTAAAATAACAATAATAATTGCAACATAATTGCAATATATTATACTATATCTAACGAGTGATGACTTTTAATTTAACTTTTTCTTTTTGAACCCAATTAACTCGTTTTAAAACTATAATAATATAATATTATCAATTCATATATCATTTATCATTTCTCATATAATCTCTGCTCTGCATAATTTTACGAGACCTCTTTGTGCTTATTTTCATTCATTTTAAATTGTATTAATTTTAAAGTAATGATTTTTTTCATCTTGCACTTTTAATTAAAACAGATTTATATTTATACGTACTACGTAATACATATAAATCAAAGCTTCGCACGTTGTAACAATTATATACAGTATATTACAATAATAGTCTAGTCGATTGTATTTTCGATAAATAAAATGTCCGTCTAATTGAGGTGGGTCAATGTACGTAACTGAACCACTAGTGATTATGACAATAATTTCCGGATGTTCAACTGCAATCGTTTTCATGTTTATATTAGTTAATAATGATAAATAAATTACATGAATGAAAAATAATGTATAATCTTTAAATGTTAATATTTGCATACTACTAAAACAGAAAATACTACGCGTATGTTATACGTCGTAGTATCAATGCAATAATAATTATAATGATGGCATTTACGCATAGATGAATGATACAAATACGAATATTTCTATACCACCAGAAATTAATAAACTTCCAAATAGTCACTAAAAATTCATTTCCTTTTAATTTATTTTGTTTTATCTTAATTTTAACGTAAATGGGATTCCACCAAATCGGCCGTATATCGTATATTTTTCCAATATTCTAATGCGTCAGATATAATATTGCATAACTGTTATATTTTATTATCGATATTCTAATAGGGATAATTAAGGATAATTGTTGTGAATTATTTTTTGACCTAAATTTACTTATATTTAGATAAAGTTCATACAATGACAGAAAAAAATACATTTGGCGCTGTCTATTACACACAATACTTATAAACCGTCTTTCAATACATAATGATAATATGTGTTTGTATTATTAAACATATTTTTTTTTTTGTATACCCAGAAATATCGTACAAAAGAATCTCAAAATATAACTCAATATACATTCAATCACAATAGGGTAAACAACTGATTTGACATTTGGGAAATGAAAAATAAAATAAAAAAATAAATTACCAATATATAACGTTTTCATAAAAGTATATTGTATGTAAATATATTTTTAAAAGAATTCCAAAACCTACTCAAAATTTATTTGGACTAATGCGTACGAACTTCTCAACAATAATATAATTTAAAATACTAAATGTTATATTCGAGCTCTATATAATAATATAATAGCTCTAATAATATCATGGTGTACTTGTCATTGAGCTGTACTGGATATAGCTTTACGATAAGATTTTGAATAGCTAACATATTCGTTGTAAACCAAAATGTTATTTATTTAGTTATGCACGGATCATCAAGTCGGTGTAATACATTTTGGCTCTTAGATGTAGTACAGAACCGTTTTTAAGTTCGTTTTTTGGGGGGACGATGGAAGAGTTAATGTGTTTTACGGGATCGCGTGTTAAACATAATAATAAAGTTGACGTAGGCATATAACATAATATACAAATTATGTATGCATTAAAATTTATCGAGGGACCGGTTACAAATGTTACAAATTACAATACGTGCGTATAATATATTATAATTCGGCATCAAGTTTCATGCGGGATGTGCTAACAAGGTTTTACTACCGAACTCGTATTCATTATTATGTTTTAAGTCATATTTAGTACAATATGCCATGCGGTTTTAATGGTATACTAAACTAGACAACATTTTCTTTTGTGTAAAATTTAAGATATCGTAATATAATTTGTAAAAGTGTATTTTTTCGGAAAATTAAATTTGATCAAAAATATTTAAGTGAAAAAATATCGTTAATAAAACTCGGTTTCAAAGAGAAATGGCAAATTCTGATCATTGAAATTTTAAAATAAATAATAATATTAATATAGTACTATAATTATAATAGTGAATAGTAATATCATATAATTTATTTAATTACAATGATAAACATACACACCTTTAATGTGATGGTTACCTGTTTATATGTTTTTATAAATGATAAACCGAATATAATAATTACAACTATCAAACGTATTTTTATATTCTTCCGTAGATAATTTTTATAATCAAATTAGAAAAAGAGAATCGATGTGATTTTATTATTGTTAGATTATATTAGTCTCCAACAGTTTTACATAATATATTGATTAATCATTATATATTATAGATTTCATTTGCGTTATTTAAAAGTGCTTAAAATGCTTTAATGATAATGATATATGGGTTTTGATTGATTTACTCGTTGCTCAAACTATATAAACTGTTTTAACGATTTAGATATAGCGTGTATAGTATACACGCACGCGCTGTCCATTATATAGAAATAGGTACACGTTTTTTTTTTCAAATATACGACTCTAATCTGTTATCAAAACTTTAATGGGAAAATAAATAGTATACCACACCATATTATAGCCTTATAGGGGGAAACGTTGTGTGTATACTGATCTACTGATATTTAAAGGTATAACCTCTTGAGTGGCGCGATGCCACGTTAAATAATGAAACATGACACGTGCGCCGTGCACGAAGCCGAAGAAAATCTGTCAAGAAATCCGTGCAAATACGATTCGCAGCGTTCATTTCCGCGTTTAAAAATACACGTGTACACGAACTACAAACGTGCAATAGATTTCCGCGTGATCGTATCGACATTTTTTTAATCGAAAAATCTTTACATTCAAATGTCGGAGTTGCGTGATACGTGATGCATAATATTGTTATAATACGAGTATATAAAATATTAAAATTCGTGAGGACGAGTGGACAGAAATAAGGAAAACGAATTGTTTTCCTGATCAACACATGATGTGCACTTAATATTATACATGTAAACAGTGTACACTCTGTATTATGAGTATAATATAGAAAACTGATGGTGTGAAATAATATAGTAAAACAATTGTGTCGGAAACGAATAGCGAACGGCAAGGCGCCGCCGTACTATATTACAATATTTAATCATAGGTTCTAAATATTCTAACACCACAAGTCACTCGTAGTGAATAATATAGTAAACAAAACAAAACTCGTTTTTCCAACTACCGACGGTGGAGTCGCGGAGGGTCTATCTAAAAAATTTAAGCACATACACTGTTTTGGTTTCATTTTTATATTTCTATATAGACATAGATTAATTATACGTTAAACTATTGAAGTATATAGATTGGGAGAAAAAATATTATAGGTACCTTGCTGAAAATGAATATCGTCTCGTTTTTTAGCTACACGCTAGCATCGAAATGCAGTTTTGAGTTCTAATTTTCTAATGTAATTAGAATTTGTCGTGTCCTTGGACAACAATGATGATCGAGTGATTCAGATGGGGTTTTTTTTTTGTTGAATGGCGATTATTCTTCGTATAAGAATTAAGAAGTGACTAATACTGCATAGTAGGACACTGACACATTATTTTCTTAACGTGTAAATACACACATATACATACAAAAATTACTATATGTATGATCCCACGATGAGCATTTGGTCTTCGATTTGATATCTGAATGACCCAATAATCGAGAGCCACCGCACAGCACTCGTAAACAATATATACTTCCGGAGACCAGTCGAAGTATAAAATAAAGATAAACAGAACGTTTTTTCCAACGTAATGTAACATGCAATGTACATATACATTATATACATACAGAAGAAGATAATATACAATGCGTACATGATAGCAGATAGATAATACATTGTATATATGGAATTCAGTTGCGGAAGCGACGGCTTGTTTAGCGATTAATATTGTAATGCTGTGGTGTTGAGTTACTATATATATATTATAAATACATGTTATTACACACGTCGTGTCAAATTTATTTATCCCGGTTGTGATCGTTTAGGGAAAAGCTTCGCTTTTAAAACCGGCAACGGGCTACGAGTAGTAATAAAGAAATAAAGTGTATTATAGTACAATAAACACTCTGAAGTTTGAGAAATGAAAATTCTTCGTCAACATTATACGTATGTAATAGGTATAGTCATTATAAGTTAACATTATACTTCTTAGCATGGATGGGTATACTTAACCTGCAGTGATAAATTATAGCTATTGTTACTGTTCATAAGAGTATAATATAAGTGTGGGATAACTGAAATATTGATGAAATATTTTTCTAATTAATCGGCTTTCTGAGATAATGTCGTAATATATTTTTATATAACAAGAATGAAAATAAACAATGTGATACCACAATCAAAATCTATTGATGTTATTAAGTTTTACATTTGCATGATACATTTTTGGCCTATGTAGAGCATTATATTTAAAAACATAATTTATATAGGTTATTTTAAGATTAAAAATTGTAAAAACTTAATTAATATTACACGATAATGTTCATCATAAAGTAAGGTTAAGTTGAAAAGTTTAAAGGTAAAAATGACAGAAGGTGTTTCTTATTATTATGTTGTTCTATGGTTACAAAAGGTCATACAATTTAGTCGCAGTATATAGTATCAGGCTGATATACAAATGATTAATGAATAAGATATTAACGATAAAAGTGATAATTTCTTTACTGTTAAAATTGATTTTATTCCCCCTTAAGATATATGAAAATGAAGAGTATACAGTAATGTATTTTATGACAACATTTTTCGACGAATTGATGAGAAAATGAAAAAGCTAAAATGTCATAATATTTTGATAGTTCAAAGAGATATTTATTATATACCTACCCAACATAATTATGTCCACTGTTATGATTTTAATGGTTTTTAATGTTATGCCAGTCTATTCAAGAACAGTACACGATAAAAGGTTACTATTATTGAATCATAAATTTTACAAAAATAATGTGTGTCCCATAAGTATAAATATTATGTGTACCTATTCGAATAATAAATTGATTTGATGGACACGACCATGCGTGTATACCGGAAACAAAGAACTTATTATTCTTAGAACTGTTTTCATTTTTAATCAAAGAGTAAAACAATCGTAACACGACACACAGATTGGGCGAGTGTTGTGAACTAAATCATATAAATAATTTACAATATAATATATTGTCTCGATAATGCAATATTATGTATCGTTGTTTCAAATTAAAAACAAATACAATCGTTTCCGTATTAGTGAACTTATTGAGATTTTTCCAACATTTATTATCCTTGAATTTTAAAGGTATATTATAGGTATACACTATAAATATTATATTATAGATGCTGTATAAATATTAAGCGTAATATACTACCTTACCTGTACAACTAGCCGCGAGGGAATTATCGACAATTGGTGTTTATGTTGTTTCAAATGTCCTGTCTTTTGTGTAACTATCACTCCACCGTATATAGCAAAGCAAGGTCTGTGTGGAAATACTCTGTACTGGCTACAGAGATTTGTCTTGTTATTTTTCTCTTTCTGTTATAAAGAATGCGAGTAGTAAAAAAAAAAAAAAAAACTTCTCCATCGATCAACCACCGCACCGACAGAAGAGGAAAAACAGTATACCTATAATGTATATAATATACAAACATCGATAACCATATTTGTCGATACCCAACAAAAAACAGTCAACTAAATCACAAGTAATCGGCAGCGAGCTGCACGTATAGGGATGCTTTTTATTCTCCGCCCCTACTTCGGTTGTGAGACTTTAAAAACTCAGTATCCCCTTTCTCTTGTAACGATGACACACGTGTTGACACAACGTGATAACAACAGTCCACCGAAATGAAAACAAAAATATTTCTTCAGCTGCTCTTATTCATTTAAAATGTGTTCATGAAGATAATATTTGAATCTACGACATATCAAAATATTTTACTGAATTAAAATTAATTAAGTAGTCCCAATAGTGGAGTGTAAAAATATATAACGATATTTTTTTTTTCACTTTTAACTTTTGAGTCATATTAAGCGCCAAATAACCAGAATTATGTAATGGATATTTTAAGCGAAGTAATCTGATTTAACCATTCTGTAACAAATTGCAAATACTAAATAATAATATCTATACGGTAAAAGAAACATGCAGTTTTTATTTATAGCTATATTTTATATAAAAAAAAAAAGCTAAAAAGTAATACGAAGAATGAAGATTATAAATCACTATTTTTATCCGAAATAACTTAGTTCTCACAATATCGTGATATTGAAAATAATTGTTTTTGCTCCACTCAGAATTTCACTAATTGTGTATAGATTTCACTATACACATTAATTTAGTTAAAATAATTGAAAAAATATTTATAAAATAAATGGTATTTAAATACTAATAGCCGCTAAAACGTTTCGACAAAAATATCTACAAATGAGTTTCACAATATTTTAGAACGATTAAAAAAAACATAAATATATTATGTACCTACGTTTTAGTTAAAATTGATTTAGTGTCATAAAATATTTTATACATCTAAATAGCCTGGAATCGTTTATTCGACTTAACTATTTGAACTGCTTCATATAAACGCAGTATATAATTTATGTTCTATTCTTTTTTACATCGTATATATTATACGATAAATATATTAATATATTATATATATAATATAAATAATATATATATATTATATATTATAAATATAATATAATATAATATAATATATAATATATATAATATATATATAATAATATATAATATTATATATTATTATATATTATATATTATATATATTATTTATTATTATTAATTATATATATTTTATACTAAAAGACGGATGGTATTTAGTATTAGAGAGTTGGTTAATAGGTTCCAGAATTTGGTAATTACATTAAAACTATACCAATTATAATCTAATAAAATTATTTTCTTTATTAAATTAAAACCATTTAAGTATTTCTTGAATAACGAGGAAACTTATTGTTAAATAATTAAAACATTCACATATAATATTTTTTTGATTTCCCCCCGTAGACAATAAGTTTAATTCAATTGAATGCAAATTATTGTCACTAACCACCAACAGTTTAATACATTATTAAAAATGTGAAAAATAAATTTAAATTTATGTAAACAGTTTTTTAATTTATACAGTATTTTTACAGACTAAAGTTAAACTTTAAATATATACATATTTAATTAATACAAGGTTTTAATTTTAATATGTATTACTATTCATAGTTTCATTGGAATAATAAAGTGTAATAAATTCTATATAAAATAATCAAATATTAAGAAAAACTTAAAAAAACAGCAAGATTCGTGGAATTTCAAGCCTACACATTTATTAAAAAGAAAACACTTATTTGGATAATTATTATTACGCATTAAACAATAAGACTGAAAATTTAACAACTTTTATTTTTTTTATTAGAATTCTATAACTGAGAAAAGAGATATGGACTGTCCAACAATCATCTTAATTCAAAAGGAATGGATAATAGTGTAATAATATTTTAATATAGGCACTATTACTTTATAACATTTTTTATAACCATATAGAAGAACTTATGAATATTTGAAAGCTATAATAAAATGTCGACATTTTAATCAATAGATCTATAGTCAATAGTCGTTACTCATTAACTATCATAACAAAATGTGTACTGTTGTTTAGTGACCTCCTATTCTTTTAATATACAAACGTATTTTAAATTCTTGATCGTTAGGTATAGTATATTATTATACCGATAACGGATTATATCATACCATATTTATCTTTATGTTTAAAAAAAATATATAAAACTATTATTAAAAAAAATTAAATATAATTTAGAATTATTGATATCTGTATTATAATTTAACACTTTGTCTAATGTGTATTATTTAAATATATAAATTCTATTCGTATATACCTAACAGGAGAGACTAAGATTTATTATACCTAAGTAGGTGTGTTAATATTTTACTTAATAGATGTATTTTATATAATTATATTGACATACAACATACTTAATAGTTATTCATACCTAATATGAAAGTAATAGTAGTTGATTACAAGTAACTAGAATAAATGAAAAAAATATTTAATAAAATTTAACAATAAATAACAACAGTAGTCCGCAGATCGTATTTAATGCGTGACATTGTTTATAATGGTATAACAAAAGCCCACATTGTCAATTATGTGAAACAAACGAGAGATCAGCTTTATTTTACCTTTTTTTTTTTTACTTGTAGACCAGACATAATAACTCAAAATATAAATAGAAACTTTGCTTAATGCATTTATATGCACAATAGGTATAACAACGCCGTAATTCTAACGGGCGAACGGTTAACTAGGTAATTTAATTCACCAAATTAATGAGATTTTTTCTAGATAATTTATTTTTATCGATTCAATATTTTAAACAACAGACTTTGTACGTATAATTATTATTGCATGCATTTTTTGAAATGTATTTTAATATATTTTATGGGCCTGCGGTACCGAAGCAGTGCAGTGACACACCCTATACAATACCATTATAATATATACTGCAGCTAGATATTGCTTATAGAACGTATCGCCACCGAGTTAACAATCGTTTCTATACGGTGAAATACGTTTTATACTTTTATCATATAACCTACCACAATGTACGGTCACGCGGCGCACCTCTATTTATAAAACGGTATATTAATATACTACCTACCCCATCTATATAGGTTTACGTTTCACGAATACGTGTGTATAATATAATGTATTTTTTTTGGGGCTGCAGAACGCCATGTGTTATTGAACAGAGGCGGTGTCCTGGGTGTAGGATTATTATTATTAATTAACATTTTCCCCAGACGTCATCGATCTCAAAACTCGCGTGATGTTTACTATCAAAAAAAATAATGGATATTATAAATATCAGCAGAAGTCTGATCGATTGTTTTGAATGATGGATGTATATATTTATGTACACGTATATACGTACGAATTATAGCACTTATATGATATAGGTACCTATACTTATTGGTGTCCTGCAGTCCTACAACGTCCAAAATATTATATAATATACATAGTATTACATAGTATTACGCACATTATTGGATACAGAAAGTCCCCACACCTCTCCAATTCTTTTTACAAAACTATTCATATACTTCATACATGACTCACAATAGATTTTCTCAAACTGTGCACCTGCGTCCGGACTTTAACAAAAAAAAAAAAATAATAATAATAATAAATAAATAACATCAACCATATACATTAAAATATAAAATTAATTTTATTTAGTTAGTTACATTGGGCCTATATTTTTATGATGTACGACTCTATAAGCAATGGTGGTACATGAAGTGTTTGTAGAGTGACCTCGAGTACAATGCTATTATTACTTCCTCGGCTTGACTCCACAATAATAGAATAATAGAATATCGTAATTCGTAATCATGATAATATGTAACAAGTAATAACAATAACAATACCAACCAGACTTGTCCTTCCAACACTCTCCTAAATATTATGAGTGCCTCTGGTGTTTTTCAACCAGTGAGACTCTAATTTTTTACACAGTACCTATGACAACGAATTAACGAATTAGGATACGAAAATAAATCCATTTTCATCAATAAACTTAAATAGGTACAAATAAATGCTAATATATAGGTGCTTTCAATATGTTTTCTGAATAAATTAATGGTAGGTACTGTAAAGTACTAATTTTGTAATTCCAATATCTTATAATTACATTGGAAAGTTATATTGTTGAAAAATAAATTCTTTTCTATTCTTATAATATTCTTAAGTGACGTATATTCAAGTGGCTAAGTACTTAGGAGTACATATGTTTAGTATAATATTATTCTGTCTCTTTATTTCTAATTCAAGTACTACTTATGTCTGTATCTATATATATATAAATACGGACAAAGCTCGTTTGCACTAATGTTGGAAGTAATCATAAGTAAAGATAAATCGTAACCCATTTGAAAGGATTGAAAGTTACCATAAAAACATAATTTATCAGTGAAATCCATAAGGTTCTTAAGTCTAAACCTGCGTGGCCCGATCGTGATAAGACACTCGTAAATTCAATGCCACATATAATATACGCGAATTTCAACGAAATATGTAATAGTGTGCGAGGTGTTAAAACATAATATTTTAGTTCGTAGCGTAGCCGGATCAGTTCTATCATTGTCTGTGTTCTAACAAATGTCGTAATTCGATGTCTGTAATGAACGATTGCGGCGCAAGTGTGTTTGTCGCACGGCCTCAAATCCCGAATGATACTTCATAACTAGGAATGGGTAGAATTTCAAAATTGTTCACACCTCCGTACTCGAAATTAAACATTTTGAAAATTAGAATTTAAACTCAATTCATATAATTTATTTTAATTTCAAACGACAATATATTCTGTTCTAACTGATTAGGGCAAACGAGAAATACGAAAAATCGAAAAATGTATTTCGGTGGGTATATGATGGCTGTTTGTATCTTATAAAATACGATAGCATCGATATCAAACCTTATTTATTCGAGTATTAATTTCCGATAAACCTAGCGAATTCACCGAGAGTTTGATAAGCTTGGGAACGTATCATCGATACCCACAACACGCACCGCGTCAAATGAACGATCTGATGATCAGTTTGAATTGCAAATAACCAATGGAAACGGTCATGTTATACGACGTATAAGCGTTCGGATTGTTATTCATTATGCGTTACTGTTCAATTCCTCTACAGTATAGTGTCTGAACGGATGCTGCGAAAACGCATTGCAGGCCTACACAGCATCGCACTGTATCACTCGGCACGGTATTTTCCGGCCCGCCGAACAGATGCCTAACGACTAACGAGCGACGCCGCACTGGCTGATGAATATTGCCGCGAAGAGGAACGATGGGATCGGTTTCTCATTTGGTGTCCAACTGCGCTTACATGCGGCCGATCCACCGTCCAAGAACTCGTTTCTTCTTGTATATCATTCTATCACCATTCGCCACGTTTTTATTTTATAATAATATATTATCTGTTTTTTCTCGTCGTAACCAGACACGCAGTACGCGTTTATCCATCACAATCGTCAACCGTCGTACGTCAACGGGTGTGTCTCCATCTGTAGTTGTTTATTATTTCTTCATTTTTATTTTGTTTTTTATTTTTACCCGCGTTGCGATCGATGACCATAATACTATTATAATTACTACATTATGCAGTCGACTTTTGCTGTTGGCGTTGATAAAATATCTAAGTTCTGTTTATCTGTCGACTATTTCATATTAACTATTCACTAACTTATTACAAACTAACACATCAAATCATTTTTCGTCGATTGCATATTTTTAGAATATTTAATATATTATATTATGTCTCGTTGTCTACATATACATTTTGCTACCTATTTTATTTATTTATTTTTTTTATTTTATTCTTCAAGAAGATAATGGGCCCCACTGAACATGTTCGTGTGGGGGCCCATGAGTTCACAATTTACAATTTAAATATAAATTCATTAAATAGTTCATATAAACTAAATAATTAAGAAATGTGCATATAACTATAATATTAATATAAGTAAATATATGTTTTCTCCTCATTGCTTATATAATATAATATTATGTAAAAAATTATGTAGTTAAATAATATAATATAATGTGATAATATAAAACAAAAATTAACAATAGTTACTAAAGTCACACTACTAATATAATAACTTATGAAGTAATTCTATACATTTGTTAAGAGTCTTTCTATATTTTGTTCTTGTAATAACCAGAGTGTAATTTT
>VUJU01002118.1:0-42290 GCA_009835225.1 Aphis craccivora | reverse complement strand
CTTTAAGTCATCAATTTAGTTGAGAATGAAATATTTTTTGTTTAATTTGTAACATAAGATTAGATTGAATTTATCATATGAATGATTTTACTTCAACAAAAATAAAAATTGGTTCACTATAAAAGAAACTAACTATAAGTTTCTAATATAATAGTTTATTGTCTAAATTAATGAGAAGAGTATTAAAAGCATAATTGGTTGATATTTTATCGAAATTCATTTTTTTTCAATGTTTTATTGTTATCAAACTGTACTCAAAAATTGTAATATATATGTATGTATATTTTCTAATTGACAAGACAATTGACTGCAAACAGCAAATGTGATATGTTTATACCTAATTAAACAATATAACAAATACAAAAAACAATAAAAATGGTAATAGTTAAAGAGTACTATTGTACTATATAGAATAGGTAAATATATATATATATATATCTAAAATAAATAAATGTACATAATTGTTTGATTGATTTCCTTTAAAATATTATGGATTATTAATTATTATTGTGTAATGTATATTAGGTATTATTAAAGAAGTTATTGGAATTGAATAGTACATCCATCATATAATATTAACTCGATACATAATTAAATAACATATTAGAAGATACCTATTTATTTTTGACAAATACATAAATGTCAATAATTATGTTGTATCATATACATTATATATACAATACATACAAATATACAATATTCAGTTTAAAATAATGAAGAATCATAATTACTTAATAAAAATGGTAATATTTAAAATTAAAGGATTCAAATTATAAATATACTCACATTTGTTAGGCGCACAGTCACATTTTATAATAAGGAGTATGAATAACATTAATTGTATTGCTTGTTTAATTTAACCAAACATAAAAGAATAGACTATTAACTACATATTTTTTTTTACTTTACGAGTTTTTCATACTGATTATATTTAAAATATCATATTTAATGTTTATATATAAAATACTCACCATACTATAAAACACTAATATTTTTAACAAATTAAAATTTATGAAATGGACAAATGGTTAAATCAATAATTTATGAATATTAAGAGTCATCTGGATAATTTTTTACTTCAATCAATATATTATTTTAACTTAATTAAGTAATACCAAAGGGAGGAGATCATAATATGTTGAACATTTATTTTCATCAGTTTATATATTATAATTTATTGCAGCCTTATCAACAGGTAAATCACTAATCATGGTTAAAATTATATTAATATCAATTACCAAGATTATTTCATTTAAGAAAGCATTAATCATTAAATTATCATACTAAAGATATTAATTAACAAATATAAATTAAATTATTTATTTTGTATTTTAAATCTTAATTTTGTTCATAAATATCATAATTCATAAAACAATGAGGGTATATACTTTCTTTTATATAAATATTATTAAATTTACAGTAATGCGAGAGCATACATAAGTTGACTAGTAAAATTTAATATCAAATGTAAACAAGAAATTTAATAAAAAATTATAGTTGTATTTGAGGTAGCTTTCTTATTAGCATATAATTTTTATAAAAGATAATCCTAATTGCAGCTTAAAAGAATTGAACAACATGATTATAAATATTTTAACAAGGAAATAAAAATTAATTTAGATTTAAACCAAAATGTGTGGTTTGTTTTATTAACAACCAGTGGTGTATATAGAAATTAATTTTGGGAGGGGGAGGGTAAACCCCTAAAACCCTCTATATATGTAACTGCTAACAACAAATTACATTAAGTTTACATTCAAAGTAATTTAACTTTGTTATTATCAAATTAAAAGTTAAGAATTGAACCCACAAAGGCATTTTAGTTTATAGAAATGATGAGCTTCTGAAATTTTTTTATTGGTTTTTTAAATAAACAAGAAAACCTATACGTGGCATCTCACATATCAATATGTGCCGAAATCCTAAGTGGCGCTAGATAATAGTTTTACATTTAAATTTGATAAAGGATAAACTTAATATGACAACTATAAAATAATTTATATTAAATAAATTATTCTGAACAATTTGCTATGTCGTGTGCTTGTAACAACACAAAATATTAAAACATCCCTAAGTAATATGTATTTAATTAACTCGCCCATTAGTACATCTTGTCAGAATAATTTTTAAATATAATTTAAAAAGCCAATAGATATTTTAAGAGAAATAATTTCATAATGAAATACAGTTAAGTCATTCAGATTCAACAAAGAAGCAGAACTAAATGATATTTCACATATTTTCAGAATAATTCATTATATCCTATTACAGATTAGAAAATTAAAGATTTAATACTTTCCAACATGAAACTTTAATTTTTTATTATTGAAATAGATCAGTACTCTTTTTTTAATTGTTATCAATTAAGAGAAGGTACCTATAACCTATTTATTATTATTTAATCATATTCAAATATTTAAGAGCAAGATCATATAAAATGTCTCATTATCAACATCAATAACACAGATACCAATGTCCAATGGTTACTACTAAATACTAATAACAAAAGCTATAATTAATTCACTAATGTATCATAAAAATAAAAAATAATGTAAAATATTTCATCTTTTCATTATATTTGGAACTTTATAAATCAAATGTTTAATACACTTTAATAATATTACAATATGTACATACAACATTAGTAAATTGCACAACATGTAAATTATTAAAGCAAGTAATAGTGTTTAAATGCGCGTAATTTGTCGCGTGATCTGAAACAAGCAACAGAAGTATGTCAGAAACAATTTTTCAAAAATCATCAAATATAAATAAATAATTATTTAATAAGGACATGTTAACAAATTTCGGAAGAAAACATCTATTATAAATCGTAGATACAAGTGAGTGTACATATATATACATATGAATCTATATATATAATATTTGACAAATGTATATTAAATAATGTTAGTTTTTTTATCATAATATATTTTTTTTTTTTTTTTTAGGAAAAATTACTAGAAAATTACCTTTCCCAATGTCAGGCTTCAGCTCAAGACACCAGACATTTCCCACTGAAATTTATAAAATTAAACACAATTTCCACAAGACAATAACACACAAATATTTATGACAGTAACATTTTTAATTTGTTTGGACATTGGTATAATTATAAACCCTTAACTCAGTACAAACCTGGTAATTGTTGGTGCCACATGCTGTGAACAAGGTAAAAATAAATTAAACAAACATTTCACACATGACAAATTTTAGTTATATTATTTATAAATGTATTTTTTTCTAAGATAAATTATTTAGTTAAACATATGTAGTTTTATTATAATATAAGATATTAAAATTATAGTGTTTTTTCAAGTTTTTACCAAGTTTTGTGCCAGAAAAAAAACAAAAAATATTGAAAATCTTACCTAACAAACCAACGAAAGTATAACTAAAAACAAGCGCAGTTTCAGTATGTTTATATAAATATATATTTAATATATTTTTATACAAATTAAGTAACTTTTATATTCCTTTTAACCAAAGAAAATACAAATTAACAAAAATCACCTATTCATTTAATATACAATTCTAGACAAAACTTGGTAATATTTAAATTATAAAACATTTCACTTAACTATATTATATTAAGAAAGGTCCTAAATGCCAATTTGATAAATTGTCAAAATAAAAAATTGTTTTATCAATGCCGTGAACCTAATGAAATATTATATGCTATACAAATCCAAACTTGAAATTGTCCATAATTTCATTCTTACTTGAAATAACTCACAATATAATAAAATTTATATGTAATAGCATATTATGTGTTTAAATGGAGATAAGAAAAACTTAATAAACACATTATATAGAATAGTAATGAATACCGTTATTATCAAAAGTAACATGATTATACCGTTATAACCTTAGCTTCAGGTATATTTTATGGCGATTTTACCTAAATATATATACCAATCGCCAAAACTATTAAATAAACAATATGGTTTTTTTTCATATTTTTTTTTTTTTTGCGCTACAAAATGTCTTTACAATTAAGTATAGTACATAATTAAACATAATTAAATATACTAATAGAAAAAAAAAAAAAATAAATAAAATGCGTAGAGAAGACAAAACTATTTGTTTATTGATTTAATATGAATGGACCTGACCATAGCGAGGATATCCCTGGTATCTGGACGTTCTGCAATAACACAGTTAATAGTATATTTTTGACGTAAGTCCTGAAATGGCATGTTAAGCAAGATATTCATGTACAGAAAAAAACGATGTTCGCTTTTTAAATTCAAAAAAATTGCAAAATGTATTATCTTAGTAACATAAAGCATATAGGTTTTTCATTTTATTAATCTCTTACCTCATTGTTGTTGTGGTGGATCTTGTTGTGGAACTTGCTGATAACCTGCGTAAGCATTTCCAGCAGCAGGATAAGCACCATATCCAGTAGGTGCAGCACCAGGATTTTGTGCTCCATAGTAACCACCTGCTCCATAAGCCATACCATACTGTGCACCATACATTGATACGTCATTCAATGTTTGGGGTTGTGCAGATTGAGGGCTTGAGGCATTAGGTTGTTGCTGCTGTTGTTGAGGTGATTGTTCTGATCCACCAGGTTGACCATTAGTTTGAGTTGGCAAACCCATTTGCTGCAATAGTTATTATTTTCTTAAAATATACTGAAATATGCTAACTCAAACATTTTTTGTATTTCTCATAACAAATTTATACTGTAATAAACTAATAAGAATAGTAAGGAACCATCAACCACAAAAACTTGCAAGTTCAGAAAAAAAGCATTTTAAGCCTACTTACTCTAGCTTTAACTTGTTGTTCAACCATATCAGCTTCTTTATTTTTTCCAATTGATCTGTAATACTCTATCCATTGTGCACTGTAATCAGGAGTTCCTGCTCCAGCACTTCCTCCTGCACCACTTCCAGCGCCATTAGCAGAAATTGCAGCAACTGGCATTACACCAGCAGCTCCATTTGGAGGAATTGCATGAGGTTGGGGTTGGACATTGGCAGGATTTGGTACTCCACTAGCTCCATTCATCTGATTAAACTGAAAACATTAGGTCTTGGCTCATTCAAAAAAAGAATATAATAAACAAATCATTTTATAATATTCCCAGTTATTTAATAGGCTGTAAAAATGCAATACTTTTTAAAAGTAACAACTATGTCAATTTATTAAATAGTATCAAATTTAGAAAACACGGAATTACTACCACACATCTTTTTCATTCATATTTTTTGGACTAAAAGATATTTTTAGATAATCCTTTAATTTTATAAACCATTAATACTTCATCAATATTAAGAATATTCAAATATTTTTATTCTGTTATTAGTGAAATTAAAAGAAGTTTTTCTGAAATCCAAATTTAAATAAATAACATTGATTAATAATTGAGATTATAGTATAACTATTTTATTATATTAAATACAATGAAGTGTGTGACAAGTGGGGTTTTCATCTGTTAAGTATTTTGCTGTTTTTTCTCTGAAGTTCCCATTTTTTTTTTTTTTTTTAGCTTAAAAATGATCAATAATTAACTTAAGTATCGAACTACTACATTTATACTATACCTTAGTAAATATTATACAGTTAATAATATTTGAATAAATAAATGTTATAATGAGAATATTAAATGATAATACCTAGAGGTAATAGCAGAAATAAATACTGGAAATAGAGTCCACTTGTCAAAGAAATGGTTTATTAATATTATTATTATTATAAGTTTCAGCGTATGATGTCTTTTATTTTAAGCAAATCTTATATTTTTGTTGATTATAGGCTTAATATATTCTATTTAATTCACTTATCAATTATTAAAATCAATACAGACTCTTGATTCTCAAATGTTCACATCATGTTTAAATTAGTAGAAATAATAAGTAATGTGTATATACCTTCATTTGTTTGGCTTGCTGTTCAATGAATTCAGCTTCTCTGTGCATTCCCATAGATCTATAATACTGTATCCATTGAGCACTGAAGTCTGAACCTCCTTGGGCACCATTAGCATTAGACATAGGATTTGCATTACCTGCAATGAAATAAATTTAATATTAGGTATAGAGAATTAAAATTATTCAAATTTCTTATATGAATATACAAAAGTAGAAAATAGGCACATTAAGGTGATGATATTAAGAATTATGTTGTTGGATATATGTGATATACTAGAGATATAGTCACACTCTTAAAATGTAATAATTTAGAGTTCATAATTTTTTTAAATTTCTTAAATATATTTACTCTGATCGGTTGGTTGTTGTGGTTGTTGTTGTTGCTGCATTCCTGGATTCCAACCTTGACCATATGCATTCATTTGCCCATCTTGTCCACCCCAGCCCATTTGAGAACCATATGGAGGTTGTTGCTGTTGTTGGTTCATGTTACTATAGTTCTGAGAACCACCATTAGGATCCTGGTAATAAAATATAGATAATATAAATAAAAACAAATAAATTTAACCAAAAATATAATAAACAAAGAACATACAAAGCCCAATTTTTCATTTATCATGCGTTTAGCGTTTTCGATTTGCTCAGTTGTTCCACGTATAACAAAAGTTTTTTCAGAACCTGTATTATTGTGCCGTCTATCAATTTCACAATGTGCGCCAGTTTGCATATTGATTTGTTTGATTGTTTCACCACCTAAAAAAAAAACATTTTAAACATTTTTCATAGAGAACTAAATCCAATACATACCTTTTCCAATAATAACTCCACATTTGGCAGATGGTACAGTAAATGTTGTTTCATTTAATGGTTGTGTTTGACCACTGTTACCCCAACTTTGATTTCTATTAAAATTACCACCACTGCCACTTTGTCGATTTCCACTACGATTCTAATAAATTAAAGTTATTTATTTAATAAATTTATATTAAACATTTAAAAATATTATTTTTATCGGATAATTTTTTCTTACCAAAGCGCTATCGACTAATGATTCTATTCTCTGTTTAGCTTCAGCTACCTGATCTGGATTACCAGTAATTAAACATCTTCTATCATCAGGTGTATCTTCATTAAGGTTGATAAATTGGACTTTGGCACCGGTATCAGCTTGAATTTTTTTAATCATATCGCCACCTTTTCCTATAACTAATCCTACTACTTGCTTTGGTACACCAACCTAAATATTATAAGAATTTGTAAATAATATAATCAAGGAAAATAAATTAATACCTAGTTCTTATATATATTAATAGATAATTAAAACTTAAAAAACATTACCCTAGGAATTACAATGTGTTTTGATATCATCCGTTGTTATATATTTTAATAATAACCTAACTCATTATAGTCATTTAAATGTATATTCATTCTATAGGGTTTTTATAATATATATATTGATTAGATTTATACTTAATATAACCAAAAGTAATAAGTAATTTGAATGTGAATTATCATAAAAAAACAATTCATTTATGTTATATAACATCTCAAATCCATAAACACATATATTTTTAAGAAAATGTTACTGATTTTATTAACAGACTTATTGAATTACATCATCTAAACTTATGTCTAAAAATACTAAGCTAGGAGATAAATATTATTAATATATTTAATACTAGATTAAACTATTAGCAAATAGTATAAAATATCAAGGTTTTAAAATTTTTTTATTGAAAGTTGAATAAATGAAAAGATATTATTAGACAATCATCAACTAAAAATAATATTGGAGATAATAACATCATTGAATACTGATGATTATAAAATAATTACCTCAACTTTGCCACCATAACCAGAATGCATACTGTAATCACCACTATTTGAACCATTCCAATTTGACCCATTCTGATCGAAATTGGACTAGAATTAAAAAAAAAAAACTATTATGAACATACAAATTATAAATATGATCACATAATGAATGATTAGTATTCTTTATTAAAAATTAAATTGTAACTTTTATTTAATGAAAAATTTACTACATATACTATATAATATATATATATATAAGTAGGAAGTGAACCAACAGAGGTATTATATTATAGCCTATTAACTAAGGTTTTGTGTTACTTATCTTCTAAAAACATTTTTATATTAACTCTTATTGTTAACTGTAAGTATTGTTTAATAAAAGAAATTTATTAATTAAAAACTAATTTAATCATAAATGAATAAAACAAAATTAAAATAAGAAAATTAATATAACAATATAATATTTATATTCATTTTAAAAATTAAAAAATGCCAAAATATAACTTTTAAGGTTTCTAATTAAAATTATTGTTCAATCATCATTTTATATTTGCTTATTATATGAAAAATTAATTTTAGATTTTTATAGTTTAATTTGAAAACCATTTTAAGAATAAACAATTAACTTTATGACTGATTATAATTTATACATTAATGGTAAAATATATTTACCGATCCATCTTTATCACCGCCTCCTAGCATATCATACACCAATTTCTTAGCATGCTGAAAACAAATTGATAAAATGTAAATATTGAGTTCTAAAATAATTGAGTTTTAAATTGAATTTACTTCAACTTTAGCCGTTTCACCAGATATCCTTAAAGGTTTTTCATTTTCTTGACTATTAGGGCCATCTTGAATAACTATCATTTTGGCTCCTGAACTTTCTTGTAACATTTTAATAGTTTCGCCTCCTTTTCCAATAATAAGTCCTACCTTAGCTCCAGGAATCATTATCTGGGCCTATAATAAAATAATACAATTTTTTATGAACTAAGGTTGATTTAAAATATTATTCAATTGTCTCTACTTGAGTAAAAGCTGGTTGGGAAGGCGGGGAAGATATATTAAGTCCTTCAATTTTTGCACCACCAGTTCCTTCAACAGATACTTTATTCTGTACTATGTTTTGTATGAGCTCTTTAGCTAACCTAGATTTGGAGTTATGAATATCTGTAAGTTTTAAGAAAGAAAGAAAATAATTATAATTGAAAACATACGTTATGCTTTGAGCATTTCCTGTAAGTGTACAGGATCGCTCTAATAAGCCAGGACTATCTGGCGCCATTTGAATTTTACACCCAGTTTCGGCCTGTAGTCGACTTATTTGTCCTCCACCGCGGCCTATAACTTTGCAAAGGGTTAACGCACATAGTACATCAAATTTGCTACTATCTATAAATGAAAATCATGAATAATTTATACTTACTGAGTCCAACCATTTTATCAGGTACTTTTATCTCTTCGTTAATAACGTTGCCAAATTGTGATCCAGGCCCACCGATGCCTTGGATACCGGCTGCTGCTGCTGCTGCCACTCTGGCGGCCACGGCTGCTGCTTGCGCGGCGGCTAAAGCCACCGGAGATGTAGCTAACCTTTTTCTGTCAGGCTCTAAATAGTTTAATAAATATTTAATTTAAACTTACATTTTCTAGATATGGTATTAATTGAATATTAATATACCTGAAGAGTTACAGTAATCTTCTGAAGGCCTTTTATGTGTTTCTGGTGATATAGATCCTGTTGTTGAACTAGCTTTGGAAGATGGTTGGATCTTAGCTGCTATCTAAATATATAAACAGAAGAATTTTTTTTTTATAATTAGAAAAATATTGCTATAAACTTATAAAAAAGATTGATAACAGCCAAAATTAATACTTATTATTTAAATAAAAAATGAGATATAATAAAGTTGTGATTATCTGCGATAATAAGTTATAGAGATATGAATTACAAATTCAGGAAAAATCCAAAGAATAAAAGCAATAGAGAGGGAAACCTAGAGGTAAACCCAACAATCATTGAAGTTAAATTAAGTAGATAAAAGAGAAGAACACGAAACAGTTAGAACTACCCAATGAATTGAAAAAAATATTATAAAAGTTAATAATTAGCTATTAAAGAAAGAAAATATAGACGATATACCTCTAATCATAAAGCTTCAAATTTATTCTCAGAAAAAACAATGAAACAAGTTCTTAATATTTAAGAAAAATATGTTTTTAGATACCTACTTTTAAATAGGTAATTTTAAGTATTTGTTTATGAGATTTTTTATTAATCTCACATTAAAGTTTAAACCATAAAACTTCAAAAGTTGTTATTCTTCAAACATTAGGTAATTACAATTTGTTTTTCTTTAGGTATTTCTACGAAATATTAAAAATTTGATCGTAGTACCTAACAATAAGCAAGTTTGAAAAAGAGTATTTATACCTATATGTATAAATTATGTGATGGAAGTAGCCATCCCTTGATAGAAATTATGATTTAAAATGCTGACAATACATATTAATAAAAAATGTGATTTAATAATAATATAATTATTGCCTATATTTTTAACAGGGGCCTGTTTTACTATATCACTTAATTAACTATGTAATATCTTAAAAAAAGAAAAAAAATAGGCACAATAAATACGTAGGTACTATGTCATATAGATAAGTATCTAAGAAAATTTTTAAAACCAAAATATCAATTTACTTAAAATACATAAGTGGGTACCTATATAATTCATAGCACAATTAAAATGATATATATTTTCAATATTAACGAAATTACAATATTATGTATAGGTTAAACTAGGTATCTATCTATCTATATATAATAAGCATAAATAACATTTATCCAAGTTAAACAAAATTGAATTTTATAATTAGCTTATGACCTCGTCTAATAAAATAGTGAGAGATAATTTAATTTTTTTTTTTCATTATTAAATATAATTGATAATAATTTAAAATAAACAATGGTATTGATAACTAAAGTTAGGCGGATCTATCATATTATACAGAAAATTTATGGTTTATAAAAAATTAATGTACTAATCACTAAAGATTATTAAAAAGAATAACCAGAGGAACTAGAATATAATTATTGCATATGCCTAGTTATAATTATGCAAAAAACTTAATCCTTATCCACAAGTCCAAGATTATTTTATCAAACATTACGTTTTCAACATTTTCATCTTTTGAAGGCACCAACGACATTATAATAACACTGCTTGACGTTTAAAATAGAAAAAAGGAAAGAACAGAAACTTATAGACAACTAGAATTAATAGACTTTCATAAGTTAATATAGGAAAACAATCATTGACGAAACAGAATGGATGTACACTGTCGTTGTCATTGTCAACTACGATTATAGACAAGTACGAGACTAAAAGCTTTTGAGACAGAGCACAATTACTAGTTCTTAGAAAAGAAAATGTTTTGCACACCAGCAGAGAAGTAAACCGAAGGACGGGTAAGTTGGGTGATAGGTGAGTAATGTCCCCCCAAAAAATGATCAGGAACCATAACGTGAGCCCAACAAAACACGCGTCGTGTCAACGAGTGGAATTTAACCACGTACGATGTGAGCACAGGTGTAGACCCACGTTTAGCGGCACGCACGTAGACATGAGTAATAGTAACAATAATCGTGCGACAATCGCCGGCACGCCAGCAACGAAGCGGTGGCCAAGGCGGCATCGCCGGGTGTGGACGCCACCGCAACGAAGCTCGGATCAGCCGGCGCGGTTATTTAGCGGGCGCGCGTGCACGCGGCGCGCAAGGCCGTCTCCGGCGTGTACAACGTACCTCTTTAGCGCGTTGTAAAGCCGCCGCGAATGCTTGACTCTGATTCTTTTCCGTTGGCGGATTCACCGCTGAATAATCACTCATTGTGAAACATGAAGAATATTATAGCTGACGAAATGGATGCTTCCCGCTGAAGTAGTGCTTGGGCCGTTGGCGCGCGCGTGTCCGGGGTAGGTCGGTGATGCAAGCAACGTACGCAATGTGCGAACGGCGAGCCGAGTGTCGGACGAGGGAGAGTGATCGAAAAAAAGTGTTTTTTTTTTTAATACGCACGATGACGATGGATTTTGTAATACACCTAAGCTAACAAGACACACTCGGACCGCGTAAACAACAAACCGCCGTGTGGTTATATAGCCTATAGCCCGTTCGGTGGTCGCACGTATGTTGTGTACTTCACGTTTTGTATGTACGAATAGCGAACGGCGTCCGTCGGCGACGAAATGGGTGGGCGGGTGGCGGGCAGGCGCAAGAGAAACGACAATACAATACGTGTAGTGGTCGTCTCTGTCACTCCAATAGCGGCGCACGTTGCGCTCTGTTCGCTTTGGATGTTTACGGTTGGCGGGGCGTGGAAGGGCCTGCCGGGAGAGAAAATCAAGCGAAACGTGATTACCACTGCCGGACAAGGACGTTCGATATACGATCAACTGTTCGGCCATGGAAGAATCAATAGCGACGTGTGTTTCTCGACAACGACACGAGACGGCGCTGAACACAGTGGTTCGAAAAATGAAAAAAATCTATACCTAGTATACCTATCACATAAAGAACATAATTCATACGGACTACGGCCTACAGGGCACAGGCAACGTTCAGCAACAGGTTACAATTTACAATACACAGATTTTTATACAATAGAAACTTGTAGGATAGAATGTAACAATGTATAGTGAATACTGACTGTCGATTTAGATCGCAATTTCAACGAAAAATTGGGGTTGCTAAAACTCTTCATTTTTTAATTGGTCCATATTTCCACAAATAAATATAAATGAGGGTACTACAGTTGCGAATCCAAGGGAGGGATAAGAGTCCATGCCTCCCCCCTGTAGACTCTGGTGAATTGAAAATAATATCTATTTTCGTCAGCTGATAAAATGCATTGTTTTGCCGATATAGCGTTTTTAACGAAATTCTATTCAAGACACCCCCCTCCCCACCGTAAAAATGTTCTGGATCCTCTCCTGGGGTACTATTTTCAAAAATATTGGTTTTAACTCCAAGCGTTCTCCCTTAATTTTAGCCAGGCTCGTAGCCATATTAATTCTTCAAGGGAATCGAGTAGGCTTTACCTTACCGATATTTAATAATGTATCCTGCAGTGCCCTCTCCCCCCCCCGTGGCCTGATTTTAACAATTTGTGTAGGTACTTATAATTAATATAAAAATATAAAATAGTATGTTAAATTAAAAAAGTAAATAGTGCCTATCGTATATTTATTTCTCTTCAAACGACAAATTCGTAATTCATAATTTCATTCCTAAATTATTCTTCGGGAGTTGTATAATATTATGTTCAATACCTAGTACCTACTTCGATTATCACCGCAATCATTCCACCGTCGTTACTGAGTAACTGCATAAATTATTTTATTTGTCAACATTTATTACATATTATTTACATTTACATAATATTTAGGTATAAAAAAACTAAAATAGCACCGTTTTTCCATAAAATAGGTAGGTAATTTATTACCACGGTCAATGATATCTATAGATTTGGTGGTTTAAGGTTGGTAATAACTGCTGGTGTAAAACTGTAATATAATGTGTAGAAATAGTATAGATATCTGCAGAGTTTTTAAATTTCACTAAAAATACGAGTATAAAATTGAACTAAGATTACAAACTCATTTATAGAGTTCATTTTCTTTAGATGAAATTGTTTAGTTCAAATTGATAAGTAAATAGGTATAACCGTAGTTTATTGTACCTTTTAATTTTTTAATATCTACAATATGTTTTTGGATTTTATAGACTTTTATAGTAACATTTATTACTTATATTAGTTATTTCTATTACACATTTAATAGTTAATACATACCTAGTAAATTAGTGTAAAGCATAAACACTTTATAAGTAATGTTTATCCTACATGGCCACATGTAGAAATATTTTACTATTTTATTGTTTTCCAGAAATAATTAAACAATAAATATACGGACACGGACCAAATACTAAAAATATACTAAATTGTCATATTATGATAGTTCTTTGTTATTTTATAGTCTTATACCTAACATTTAAATGTTTAATTGTTAATTGTAAATTATACATTTTTTTAGTTGTATCGAACCATAGCAAAATTTATAACTTATTTTTTTATACACAATACGCTATAGTAGCTAGCCCAACATTGTAATACAGTGAATACTATAATTACTAATAAGTAATAATAAATCATAGCCCATAGGTACAGTGTTTTTATGTGACGAATGACGATAAACATAAAGTGCTGTCTAGACTGCCCACATTACTTATGAATACGTTATTAAGTTATTAAAAAGTTCATATGGGAAAGGAGTATATTTATTTTTTGTTTCTTTATTGTTTTCAGGTTTCAGATAAAAGTTCAATATTAAAAGAACAAGGTTGAAGGTAAGTAACTATTACATTCCTTGGTTAAAATATTGTTAAATTTACTCAAACATATACAATATACATATATATATAATATTTTAAAATTACCAGATTTTCCTTTACACTTCAAACATCAAAAATAATATTACATGTTACTTGCATAGTTGCATGTAACTTGATTTTTATTTAATTACTAGTTCAAAATTAAAGAATTAATACTTGTCATTATACATTAAATCTATACAGTATACAGTGTATACACGTAAAACAAATTGGTAAATCAAACAATTATGATGATGGTGAAGACTGAAGATTATCTGTTACATTTGTTACAACCATAATAATCGCTACCTTATTTATATAATACGAGTCGTAGGCGTAGCGTCTGGTATAATAGTGGTATGGTCTTCAAGGTGGATATTAATATATTATACAGATTAAAATGTAAAACAATTATGTGGTGAGTATTTTACGTCAAAAGGATCACCCCGTGTTTCCATTTTGAATGTGTCACTGGGCACTGACTCACTGTTGCATTTCTGAATTTTTGATGTAGAGAAGAGTGATATACTTTTATAAATATCATAGTCACATTATATCAATACTCATTAACAACCGCTAGATGGCGTTAAATGTTTCACGGACGAATTTGTCGCCCCCAACTTGTAGACTGCAGTGCAACTCACATTAACGGTACGCCGCCACCGCCGTAGCTGCGATTCTGTTAAAAGTCGCGTAGACCCTCCCTTCGCGTATCGTTGTTCAGTTCAGTGTACCGAACGGCTCCATCCGCGAAAGCTGCGGGGCGACCGGGACACGTGTTGCTGCACGCCGCTCTCAATATACGCGAATCGACGATAATAACATATTATAGCTTCCAATCATTATTATTTTTTTTTTTATTTTGTTGGTGTTCGATCGTAATTGTTTTAATATTATTATAATTATCATCATCATCATCATCGTGTACTCGCATAAAAAATATACCAACATACGCGGTGACTCGTTCGTTTTTTGGCTGTCTTGTTCGGCGGTACCTTAAAAACTATATATATCTATAAAAAATCGAACCTCGCGCGAAAATAAAAAATTTTTTCTGGAAACTGACGTTCGTTCCGGGGGGAATAATATAGCACAGGTAGTGACGCGCTGCACCGCGCGCCGTCTCCGCGACCAATCTGCAGCGAGCGCGACGGCGGCGGTGCAGCCGGCGTTCGCGAACCGCACGTTTTGACTTTGCGGTATCCACCTGTTGCCAGTATCGCTTAGGCAGCAGTAGCATTTGAGAACACAGTGACTTAGCTGCAGAAGCGAGAGCGACAGTCGACTCATACCATGTCATCGCACAGCAGTTCCATGCGGACGTTCCGGAGTTCCGATTCGGCCAGCGAGATCGGATCGTCCGAGACTTCGTTTTCCGAACGGTCTCAGCCGTATTTTGCGTTGTGCTCTCCCAGGTCCAAGTCCTCTGTTAACGTGTCCAACAGCGGCGGAGTAGCCAACTCGGTGGGTCCGGGTAGTAGTGCAATCGGCGGGTCCGGTTCAATGTCGTCCGGCATCAATCATAACAATAACAACAACAACAATAATAACAACAACAACAATAACAATAACTTTAAGCAGCAGTCGGCACAACAACCGCCCGCGGTCGCATACCACCATCAGCCGTGTCGGCGGTCGTCCAGCGCCAAGGCGGCCAACAAGCCACGACCCGTCGTCCGCCGGGACCTGGGACATGTCAACTCGTTCCCGGACGCGCACCACAACATGCATCATAAGACGCCGCCGGGTGCCGGTTCGTCGTCCACGTCGTATTACACGCCGCCGAGGAGTCCGTCGCTGAGCGTGACCACTCCAACCGATGGGCCACCACGCCGCAGCCCGACGACCCCGTCGTCCACCGGAGTATTCAAATTCCCGCCGTCTGCGGGTTCCGCGACCACCGCCTCTTCGTCGTCCGGTGGCTCGGCCATTGTCCATCATTACGGCCGCAATGGCGGCACAAACCCGAACACACCGAGGACTCTACCCAGGAGTCCGTCCACGGGCAGCGCCGCTACTACCACCTCATACAACACGAACAGCGACAGCGCATGCAACACTCACAGGTAGGTCCATATCATCTTTGCACGTGTTGTTGTGCACATTAGGTAATAATATATGATGAATACCTTACATACTATAGCCATTTAAAGAGCACGGAATGTGTAGATCATTATTCATTATAGTCATTACAAATTATAATGCAAGAACATTCTGAAATTTTAAACATTTAAAGGATAAAACATTTTATTTTTAATAAATAATACGTTCACTGCTGCTGTTGCATATTTCGGTATTTTTTACCGAGTACCCGGGTAACTATTAAAAAAAAAAAAAAATCATTCTCAAATTATAAAATATTATAAAACTAAAAACTTATCCATTAGAACAATTATTTAAACAATCTAAAGTATTAAATGTTAAACTTTTGAGTTAAAGTAAATTCCTTAAATACTCATTTAAAAATAAAATAATTAAATGTAAACGTAATTGTTATAACATATTTGACGATTACAATTTATAATAATACCCCTGATTCATACCATTAAAATATGCCTTTATTACTTATTAATAAATCATCAGTTCATAATTTAAGTAGTAAATTAATATATTATTATGTATTTAAAAAATTATCAAAATATTAGTTTTATACGTTACTTTAATAAGTTCAAAATAAGTTACATAACCGTCTCTGTTCAGAATCGTTTGTCTTTATACTATTAATCATTGAAATAAAATTAAACATATACATTACAATGATCCATTCGATACCTACTTCACAGCAGAGCAGTATCCACTTGCGTCTGGTCTACATTTTTAAGTATGATATTCTGTCTATTATTTTTATACAACAGGTGAAAAATAGGTTTATGTGTGAATTTTTACTCATATTATCGAGCGGAAAAATATCCTTCCTCTTCACATTTTATTGAAATTTAATTTTTATAAGAAAATAAGTTTAGTAGGTTAAAATAATATGTTTTTTTTGTTTTAATAAATAAAACTTTTCCATTCATGGGGATAGATTCTACTAGAGCATTATAATTTATAGTTATAGATACTTTCATTCATTTATTGTTCAATGACGAGTGACGACTGATATACGTACTTATACAATATACATATATTTTAATGTATACTTATCGAGCAACTACATCAATATTGTTCTAAGTAAAGTTAATGGTACTCCCAATATTTTTTACTTTTATGCGATTTGTGTCTTGTGTATAGGTTCTTTATAACATAGATATCAATTAGTATAGTATGAATTAAATATAAACGACTAAACGAGTATTAGTAACAAATAAGTAGGTACTTGTTGATAATAAATAAGGTAATAATATTTATATTCATGTTTAAAATTTATATATTATAGATACTTTGAATTCATTTTTTAAGTTTTTTTATAAAGATTTGAATGATTGAAAAATTTCCCTACAAAAACAAAAATAAAATTTTTTTTATTGTAAAATGTTAAAACTCTTTAAAACGATTTAAATATTTGAAAACTATAAGGTTAGAATTATTGAATAACTTAAATTATCATATTCAAATTAGGTAAGAACTACATATTTCTAGCTTGATTAATTTTAGTTTTACCTTGTTGTATACGCATTCAAAGCTTATTATTGGTTAAAAATGTTAAGATTGTTTCGATAATACAATGGTCAATTATTAAATACAGTAGGAAATACTTGAAATTTAAAAGTTTCTAAAATTGAAAAATAGCTTACACAAAATACTTAACTAGGTTTCTAACTTACTTAATTTAAATTTTAAATGTATACGTAATATATTAAAGCCTAAAGGTATACAATACATATTTAATATACATATTTATATGTATCATTATAGGTACCTGCTATAATTTTTTATGTTCATAAAATATATATTATACATTACAGTTACAATAGCAATAATTCATAATATGTCATTGCAGTTATTAAATTCTTAAAGAAAGACACGAAGTTTAATTTATAAAACTTAATACATTTAAACTGTCTGTGACTAAAAATTTAAAAATAATAATATTTTGTTAATGTTACACAAATACATCAAGACAATATAAAAATAAACCTAACCTATGATGAACTACTTGAACTATAATAATTATATAATTTGTATTAAAATTTAATTTTTATCACATATTTAACAGAAACAGAATAGATACTATAATGAATTTGACTCTTAGATTAGCAAGTGTAAAAGTATAGATGGCCAGGTAGGTACCAGAATCTTAAATAGACCTAATAACCATAATATGTACCTACAGTTTGTTAATAGTATCTTGGTCTAATATTTATGTAAATTAGAATATTCTGTTTAGCTCTATATGTTATATAATATGCAGTAGTATACTAAATTAAAATTTAGTGTAGATATTATTATGTTTAGTTGACAGCTAAAATGATTTAGTGTAAATAGGAAAATTCACGGTAGGTAATGCTATTAAATAATTATTCCCATTTAAAAATAATACTTGATCTTTTATAATTTATAGCATTCTCAAGAATGACAAAAAGTTGTTAACGATGCAATTAAAATATACAAGTACCTATAGTTTATCAATTGTAGACGTAAAAGATGATGCTTTTATTTTATTTTTATAACTACAGAGTATAGAATTGCCAAATTTAACTAATAAAAGTAATAAATACAATAGAATCACTATTTTATTCCTGTCCAAACTTTTTTTAAATTTAAAAAAAAAAAAAAAAATGATAACATGGTATTATTGATATTTTAATTTGGTTTATTCTTGATTTTGAAATTTAAGTTTTAATTAAGTTGTATACATTATATTATTTATTCAACGATTTACTTTTAAAATATACGAATACAGGATAATTCATTAAGTATGCTGATTTTTTCTTAGTAATTAATGTTTTAAAAATTCAAATATATAATATTGAAGTTTTTAAGTATACTTTATTATTTTTGAACTTTTGTACGTAGATATTTTTATTGGATAAACCGATTTTATTGGCGATAGAAACATTTTTTTTCAAAATGAAAACCAATTTTTTTATTGTAAATTGATAAGCTCATGATTTCTTTGAAAATCACTAGTTTTTGAGTAAATAAAATGTGTACTTAATGGTAATAATTCTAAAAAATAGTATTACAAAAATATAAAATAGGTAGATGTAATACTGAGTTTAGTATTTATTATACACGGACAATTTTTACAAATTATAAAGTGTTTACATAGATTATTACTATAAATACTATAATTTTCGAAATCATCGTAGAATTTATATCTACGAACTTAAACCTTTCCCACTTTCCCCATATTCAAAATATTACAAATTTGTATGTAATTAATTAGTATACTGTTTTTGCATGACTTTATTTATAAAATACATTTACATATTGAAAGTTTTTGAATAAACGCAAAATTTAAAAGTGTGAAAATATACGTTCCATATCTTCTAAACCTTATAGCTAAATATATTATATTAATACTATTATACATATTTAGTAAATATAGTTAAATAAATCAAAAAACTAGTGGTTTGAATTTCGATTTATAATTTTAATAAATCAAATTACCAAAAAAGTTATTTTTTGAATAATTTACAGTAAAAAAAGAGTTGGTTATTTTTTGAAGAAAAAAAGAAGTTGGTTTCGCAGTTAGACATTTTTATAATGGAATAAAAAAATATTCAAAATTCAAAAACCTTTGCTTAGGGAAACACTCTGTATCTATATTAATTATTAGTAAATTAATGATAAAAAATGGCTGTTAATATAACGATCTGCAGCTGTATGCTGTTTTGAATGTTTCGAGTGTACCTTTCCATTGAGTAGTTCATTGTAATGGATGTGATGAATTTGAATTTAAAGATAATTGATAAATAATTAAGTATATACGAAAAATGATTCTGAGCAAAGACCACTAACAGCTTCTATTTCTAAGTTATTTTTATAATTTATATAAATATATAACTTATGCTTCTATTTATAAACGGTGTGTTGTTGTATATTTATTATTGTTATTCACAATATACTTATAACTTAATATATAATACTACCATACAGTAGATTGGGGTGAATAGATTCAAAGTGGTAAAAATATCTATAAATATTTTTAAATATGTACTTTACAATTATTAATGTATTTTGAATTACAATATAATATATATAAATAACTAAATAAATAATAATAACTAAAATTATTGTTATTTTTTGTTTAAACATCCAATTTCTTTAAAAATAGAACTTCAAATGTTTATACAAAAACTGTGCTTGTGTATTTTAGATATTTTTAGAATTTTGTTAACAGAACTAATTCCCCGTACCAACTTATGAAGAATCATTTTTGATTATTAACAAAATAAATTTGTAGATAATGTTATTATATAGGTACGTTGGAACATCTAATGTCATCAAAATGTAAACTTCAAACGCTCATAAAATATGTATGTTGTTTTACGTTGAACTTTATTTTAAAATTCCGGTAAAAAAATGTAATAGGAATTTTGTATTATATATTTAATCTGCTACCAGAAACCACACTAAAAATTGAACCATTGTTGTACTGCTCAAAAAGTAACGAAGGATAAAAAAATTACATTATTGTAAAACTATTATTTTAACTGCTTTGCTCAAAATAAAGTAGACAATTTCAAAATACTATAAATAGCTCAAAAAGAGTACAAATATTAAAATTTTTAACTACATATAAACAATGCTAATATAAATGTATTGTGAATATTATTCTAGTCTAAAATTTTCAAATTAAGAATTTTAACTTTTCTATTCTCCAATTATTGTTACTTAATATATTTATGAATAATTTAAAACTATTATTATAGTTGGTGCCTCATTGCTTATACCTGCATGACGTGTTGTCTCTGTCTTACATACGCGTTACATAACAAATCTACGTACTTATTGGATTGTATTTAAATATATTCGTGTTAATATTGGAGAAAATGTATATTAAATTATCAAATTTGTAGAGATTATAATCTGTCTAACAAAAAAAAATTTTCCGTGTATTAATTTTAAAACGAGTTTTATAAATTCAAATAAAATGAATTATTTAATTACTTATAAATTATTTTAAAATAAAAATATGAAAAATAAATTATTCGTTTATAAAAAATAAAAATTGAAATTATATAAATATATGTGACATTTTTTTAATAATAACTATAAATAAACTATTGTAAGAACCCGGCATGTAGTTTTACGATGTTATGTGTAACTCAGTACTGAGATCGACACAAAACACGTGGTACCATACTTGGTATTGCGTCGTCTTAATACTCAGGTATTTACTTTAAATCTTCATTATTTACTATTATGCAAACGTAATTATTATAGTGTGTGTTTATCTAATATCTACATTTGATTTTTACTATTTGTTTTTTTTATGTGTATATACTGTGTAGTGCATAGTGTATACAACTTAATATTATAGATGTATATTATAATTACTTCTACTAATAATAATTTACTATACATATTATATTGGTATTTACACGTAGGTACTTAAATTAACAATAAGAAGTATGATATATCATATTTTTAGTTTTGAAACAAATTAGATATCATATCAATAATTATCAATTTTAGCTATAATAGTACAACTTTAAGTTAATAATAGTAAAAAAAAATTATCAATTTTAATCATGAATTGGTAAAAAAGAAGTAGCTAATAATAGGTAATAATAATAAGTATCTTTACATAATTTTTGTGCATTGCATTTCAATCGTTACCCAGATATATTCTAATATTAATTTTAATTTACTTATTTATATTTAAACATAAACAATTATATAAAAATAATAATAATGTAATAATTGTAATATATTTTATGCAACATTATACAGTTTTATTTAGAAAAAGTAATATATGTTTTAAAATTATGAACAATATTTCATAAATTATTTTAAATTTATTATAGGTCAGCGTCTGATTTAACTGAATGCACCGAGGAGGATATATCTACGATGCCAGCATCGGTTTCTAGACCATCGTCACCTAGAGGCCGGGGTCTAGCTTATCTAGCGTCACGTCGAAGTAGTCGTGACTCTCAATTTTCCAATGAAGAATTAGCACCACTTAACTTTAATGCCACAGCTCGAGGGAGACAAAGAAGAACATCCAATTTTTTGGAACTTCCAGGTAATGTATTTAATAAAAAATTCTAAGATATTAGAAAAGTTATAAAGTCGAACAAGATAATACATAATATATTGTATATTTGTATAATATATTATATTGTTGAGTATTAGATAACTGTCTATTGATTCGCTTTCCACATGAGAGATTGTGTGATCGTTGATAGCTTATTTTTATTAATATGTATTTCAAAGCATCAAAGCATATAAAGATAAATTATCATATTTTGAAATTAATTGGAAAATATATTTCAATAGAAATTTTTGGTTAACTTCGTCTACTCTAAATAGTCGTCATAAGAAAAACTTAATCTATAATTATGAGGTAAAAACTAAAAATGATTTGAACTTAATAATAGTTAGGTACCTCAAAGGTTTGAAGTGTGAGATTGATACACGATGAAAACTAATTATATATTATCGTTTGCAATTTATCTTATCGTTAATAATTTATGTTAAACACGCAAATTGACATTTTGCATGTTAATGCATATATTTTAAAGTGTATCATTAAATTACACGATATTAACCATATGTATGTTAAAGCTATAGCGTAAATTTATGATATTTTGAGATATTTGGCCAGCTTCTGAATAACGATTACAGTATTTCTTTTTTAAATAATTTAAGTTCGAGAAAAAAAGTTTCAAATCTTTCAAACAATATAACATCTAAATATTCGGCCTCCATAGGTAAACAAACATACATTATGCTTTTCAGTTGATTTCTTTCTGTTCTACGTTTATTATTTTTTATCGTTGTAAGTTTAAGCAAACATTCTAATTCCTAGAATAGGAAAATTCTTAGTTGTCTGAATTCTGTATTTTCAGTATTTTTGTTAAACGTCCAAATAAAAAAAAGTTTGACGAATTTATAAGGTAAAGCGCATTCCTTTTTTTTAGGTACCTATCTATAGTAGCACATATCTTTAAGTTTTAAAATTTATGAAACCGAATAAAAAATGTGAATTAGTTTACAAGTTCATTAATAAACAAACTGTTTAATTTTAATATTTGATAAATTATTTATTAATTTTATTATATTACTCGTAATTATTAATTAATCGTCACATTTTTAAAAAATATTTATTGAAAAATGGTTTACCCTTTTTAAACATTTACTGTTTGGGCATCTCTTAATTGTTTCACCGCTACTTCAAATAATTCATTAATAAAAACTTCAAAATATTTTCATTGGTTGTATCAACATAATAATATGTAGGTTGCTATTTAAATTATTATATTTAACAAGTTAATAACCTTTTAAACCTGGTAATTAAATTACTTGTATAATAAATAAACGTATTTGATGTAAAGTATTATAATAAGTATTTTAATAAATTATTATTTATTATTAAACATGTTCTTGTATGTAACATACTTTGGATATAAAAATTAATTTTAAACTTATTTTTGCTAATATTTAAGAATATGTTGGTCCAAGACTTATACACAAATGTATGATTGAAATAATTTCTACCATTGCAAAAATTGTAAAGAACTGTTGTTTGGAATATTTACCGATAAAAGCAGCTGTAGATACTACATGTATGCAGAAAAATAACTAATAAATTGTTTAAATTGTTTTCTTGGCAAAAATTGCTAATAATTAAAATTTTAAGCTTTTGTATACATTTTTTTAAATTAAAATAACGCAGAGTTCTTAAATAAAAGATAATTCATTTCTGAAAAGATGATCTGAACATGCTTTAGAGCAGGGCATAATATACGAATACATACAGTAGAGTATACATGGTTATTCACAAGCAAAAAGATCAAAACCAACCTAAATTAACAGTAAAAATTAATTATTTGTAGTTAACCCTTAACTTGGCAAGTGTACATTATTGGTGTGAAAATTATGAAGTTTGGTTATTCTTTATATTTTGATGCCCCTGAACTCAAAAAAATAAAAATAAAAATTTTAGGACTTAAACTTTTCAAGTTATAAGATGTATCCTGTGAGATACATTGCCATAACCTCATAATACGTACTGTGTAATGTGTATCTTATGAGATACATTGCCATAACCTCATAATATGTACTGTGTATCTTATGAGATACATTACCAAAAACAGGAAGTTCAAAAAAATTACTTCATAATAGTATATTTAATATTATATAAAATAAAACTATAACTTTAAATATAGATAAACGAAAGCTACTATATAGAGTTGAATAAAATATTCCTGAGTTTTGTTATAAAGCTATAGGACAGAACGATAATTGAGACTGTCAATAAACAAGTGCTGAAATTCATAAGATGAATTAATATAGATAATTTATTCTGATCAAAAATATAATATAATATAATATAATAATAAAATATAATATAATTAAATAATAGTTTACGATTTATCACTATTTAATTATCGTTGATAAATTTATAATAATTTTGAATAGGTACTAATAATAATAATAAAAAAAATAAACAGCCAATAATGTTAAATATATTATAATATAATATTAACATTAAAAAAAATATATATTTATCTATATACAATAATTTAAGTGGGTTGATAGGTTTGATATTATGTAATTTTTTGTGAAAATCACATCATTTTGATATTAAATATGATTATATTTTCCATTTAAAACAAAGATGTTTGTGTTTGACATGCAATTTTAAAGAAAAACTAAATAGTGCTAAGTTTGTTATTCGTTACTTAAAGTTGTATTTTTTATTGCTAGATTCGTATAAGTTGATGAAACAGAGTATAATTTCATGACACGTCTGACATTTGATGTAGGTTGTCATTGTCATAAGATAGTGAAATCAGTAAAGTTTATTACGCTTAGTTTAAAGTTTTAGTGAAAATTGCTCTGCTTTTAGATTAAAATATATGCATAAGTGAATAAAAATAACACATTTTATGACTTGGTTGACAGCTGATGTAGGTTAATAATATTTGATTCAGTGTTAAAGTTTTAAACTAAATTGTTTCCGAACTAAAAATATGTTATGATAATATGGTCATAACATACATATACTTCAATTAATGAAGATGGAAGAATATAACAATTATTTAACTATGTTTATGAAAATATGATAATTGGTTAATAAGAAGTTCTAAATTCAGTGTTCTTGAGTATAAAATTGTAAATTTAACATATTTTAAAGTTTATTCAAGAATATGTGTGTTGTTGATGAATGACGTACGAAAATTGATTTTAAATGGATTTATATAACATTATTATTTTGTAACGGAATATAGTAGACTGTAATTTTAAGGGTAATATTACTTATTTAATTATAAATAAAAATAATAGGTAGTTTATTTATTTTTAACCATTAGACATCAATCATCTTATGAATATATATTATTATATTATTAATATACCTAATTGGTAAAAACAAATAGTTTATTGAGCGTATAAATTTATTCAGACTTATGTATACCTATATTAATAATTATATGGGAGAAAATCAGAAAAATAATAGAAAAGTTTATTATATTATTTTTAAATTTTTATAATCTAAACCGTAGATTTTTTTTTTAAATTATAAAAAAGTGTATTCATTATATTTTTTAAAGTACCAACAAATATTTATTTTCAAATATTAAGTATTTACATAATGTTCAATAAATAATGTACAGTATAGTGTATATATTATACAAAAAGAAAATAAATAAATAATGAATAAATGGTTGAAAATATTTGAGACATGAAAATGCAAAGGATTGAATTTTTTTTGATAAAAATAACAAAGACGAATAATGTTTAATAATTAATTGAAAAACACTGAATTTTTATTTTAAGTGTTTTGGAGGATACTGAATTTGAATTTAAGATGTCCTTTAGTTAAATACCAATTTACTTAACCCTAATATTTGTTTTGTATATAAAAATATTGAAAATTAATAATATAATTTCTAATTTAATTTGAAAAATTAAATTGAATTATAAACAGTAAAAAAAAAAAAAAACAAAAACATCACAGTAAATAACTTCATAAAATAAATACTATCTGTAAGTGTGAGTAGGTATTTATTTGTTTGAAAAAAATTAGATCTGTGAAACAAATAATGCAATAATCTATTACTGGTATACAGATTAACGCGTTAAGGGTTTTTATCTTTATAAAATATATTAATTATTATTATAATATATTTTTAATTAAATTTAAATTTAATTTTAGTAGTGCAATTATTTTATTGTACTGTAAATATAAATATAAATTAGATGGAATGGATTATACGAGTAGTGGAATATGAGCAATGGTGCTTAAACATCACTTTAACGGCTATTAAATAATTATAGCTTTTGAAAATAGATTTATATAAATATTTATTTTTAAAAGACATTATATAGTAACTATGTTCATTTTTTATTTTACCCTAGAAAAATGTTCAATTAAATTGCCACTAGAACGAGTTGCGTCTACGTATTAACTTAAGCTCGTATAGTTTCAGACGTAAACATATTACGTAATGTTCATTATTATTGCTTCCCGAATCATATGATATGATTATACAGCAGTGTAGCAGCAGTGTAGCAGTGTTTATTTATAAATTGTAGACTAAATAATATCGATATCATTTTTATCACTGTGTCTATATAATAACGAAAATAACAACATTAATAATAATAGTATAGTAATACAATTTAAAATACCTATTGAAAATTTCATCCGAACAATTTATCAAGATTTAAAAATAATGTTATCATAGATTTATTTAATTGTGGCGCTATCACATGTGTATGGAAATGGTAAATGGCAATAACATATGTAGTCAATAAAACCGTTTAAGTAAAAAAAAAAAAAACTAAAAGCAATATATTATATGCTTTTTTTGCGTGGGATTTTATTGTTCACGATATTATAACCAATATAAATAGGTACTACAATATTTAAATACTATATAGATATATAGACATGATAGTTGTATTGTCTTGAAAGCGCGGGCGAAACGCCATGCCTCTAAAAAAATTAATTTGATATCAGTTATCTATGAAAATATATCCGTAGCTGTAATGACGTTATGTGATAAAAATAACTAATATATTGCTATATAATTTTAGTGGGTGTTTAAAACTTTAAATTTAAAATAATTATAGTAATCGGTACTTGGATGTTTTACACAATACAGTATTATATTCGCATATTATAGTATAGTTTAACGGATATAACAGTTGAAAATTCATTTTATAATATACCTATAATTTAATATTAAATTGTTTTTAATTATTATTTTATGTTTTAGGTTTGTTTTAAAGAGTTTTAAATTGCTTTCTTAATGAAAATATAGTATTAGTAATATAGTATATATAGTATATAGTTTTAGAGAATATATAGCTGAGTAATATAATTGACGTTATACGTTATTAAAGGATTGTTTGGTGGATAGAAAACAAATATTGTCTATAATATTTGGATTATTCTCTATGATAAAATAACAATATATATAAGTATCGAGTTCCGACTAAAATATAAATTAATACTAATATAGTTGAGACGGGGTGTAGGGTATGCAATTTTGGTACGTCCGCGTCGTCGGAACTAAATATAATATACGAGTATCTGGTGTTTTCGAGTTGGTGCACAGCTGCCACGACGGCAGCGGCAGGTTGTATTGTTGTAGGTTTGGAGGAAACAGGAATTTATCCACCTCCAATTGTTTTTTACCGTGATATAGCATATATTATAATGAGTAGTTAGGTAATAAAAACATGAAGTTACCTATACATAAATAGTAAAGTATAAAATATATTATCATAATATTATAATATAAAATGTCTAACAGATAAATAAATAAATATTTTAGGATTTATTTAATAACATAACAAAATAATATACATGTGATTTACATTTCGAATAGTTATGGGATTTTTTATTGTTTTTATGATGAAATATTTTATATTTAAGACAAATAGGTGATAAGTATTTTTGGGAACAAAGGTAAAGGTTTTTCCCAATTAGATAATTTACCTTTAGGAATTACTTTTGACTCTTCCAAAATACTAACTAAACTTAATTTTATACCAAAAACAATACCCACATTTGAAAATCAAAGTACTTTTATTACCCAAAAAAGTATTTATAGGCACACAAAAGTAGAAAATACACATGGTTGCAAAATCAATACATTCTTTGTTACTCTCAGGATTTAAAATCTATGTTACTATATTACCTACCACTAAAAAAATATCATTAATAAATGAAAAAAATGATTTAAAATTAAGTAAAAAAAAAACATTTTAAAAAAAGTTATTAGTTTTTGAAATAGCTAGTGTCTTACGTCAAGGATCATCCAATATGCACATTGTACATGTATAATATTATATATCACGGGACAACCGCGTCTGGTTTTGTGGCTCATGTTCAACGGCCTATCTACGCGAAGCACTCTGTTGGAAAAAAATCGACTGTAGTCGAGGGGAAGCCGGCGCCCGTCGTGCCGTCGTCGTCTTCGAGTAGAAAAAAAGGGCTCATGATGTATATATAAGTACACTGTACACGCTCACGATAACGATATCCAATAACAGCTGGACTTTTTGCGTAGCGTGTATTATAAAGTGATACGCATTTCATTGTACACAAACGTAGTTGCAAGTGGGAATTATTTATAGCCATGTTTAACAATATAATTGGAAAATAAAACCTTAAATTAATGGTATATTGCAATGGATTGAAATGCAAAATTATGTTATGTTATACGTATGTATTTACTATGTATAATTTTAAGTTAGAATTCGTGTCATATAAAGATGATTTGCTTAGTATTAGAGACTAGGAATGAAGTTATGTTTGTGGGAGAAGTTATTTAAAGTAAGGTGTTTGAAGTATTATCCATTTTATCTTTATAAATTAAAAATAGTACTTTTAAGTGTTTTGAAATTTCTCAGTTGTTTGCGAAAAAATTACTAACAACAAACGAAAAATACAATAAAATTAACGGTAATACCACTTTGAAAAATAAATGTATGATAGTTATATTACAGTAATTCAGATAAAATATGTATTAAAATCGATTAACTTTTTTGGGGAAAAAGGGTTGTTTGTTATTTTGTATTAATTTAACATTTTTATGTCTTGATAATTTAAAAAACATATTTTAAAAGCTGTACCTCACTTATATTTTCTTTATAAGTATTTTGAAATGGTTAAATTATTTGTATAGTTTATTAATTTTACACAAAAAAATTAAAATTTAATGAACGTTTAATTATTGGTTTTAATATAATTTTTCAATAATAATTTTTAATTAAATAATGTGTTAATCATTGGTTATATACTTAATCAAAGGTTTTATATTACGTCTTGTATATTCAGATATTATTTTTAATATTATATTAAATAATATATATTTTTAATTATCTATATAAATATAGAATTATTATGAAATTGTATTGTGCAATTATTTTAAGACTTTGAAAAAAAAAAAATAATAAACCACAATTTCTTTGCATACAATTGATCTTTAAACCGTTTAAAGTTATTATATATTTATACGAGTATAATATTAGTTGGAATAATAAATTACAGCATTGAAATACACAAATTAATTATACTTAAATAGATTATGCTGAATTGCTACTTCTTGCAATAATGCAAATCTCAATGTTGTACGAATTCAAAGAGATGTGTTTTTTGTTCCTTCAATTTTTAGTTCTCATGAAAATAATTTCTAACGTTATTTTTATTAATAGAAACATTTTATTTTTTTATGTGAATTTATATCTTCTATTTATTGTTATTCCAGGGATAAATTTATTTTTACTTAAAACTCATTTATGAGTACCAATAAAATAAAATTTTATTTTAATTGATTAATCATGTATATATTTATAACGTTGATGATATTTATATTTTTTAAAGTTTTAATTTTTAAAACATATATTGTTTTTCTTTATCATCTATTTGATAATATCATATAGTTATATTCTGTAATAATATATTCGTTTAGTATAAAACGATGTATGTTCTCTACTTTTATTTACATTATTTATTTTAATAAATATGAATGCGTTTCTATATTACACACAGACATGTTACCTCAAATGTAATATGTATACTAATATAAAAGGCAATGATTGCTTCTATATGTGTAAGATTTCCACAGCCAATTCTATAGAATCTGTACTTCTGAAATTTGGTACACAGGTAATCCTATAGTTAAAAGGATATATCAATGTGTGCCTAAAAGTCAATTTTAAAATTGTATACTTAGTAAGATGAGGGGTTCCACACTGCAAGGATTTGTTGGCTCACGAGAAATGAATATTTTTTCGTTTGTTTAGGGTTGTCGTTGGTTACAAAATGCAAAATAGTTATTTTAATCGTTTATAATATTGTAGACTTGTATTTTATATTTGGTCAAAACCACCCAAATTATTGCGTTGAATGCTTATGTAGCTTAGTAGTTTATATTTAATGAAAGATAGGGTAAACCGATGGGCATTCAATTGGCATTTATAATTTGTCTCAGACAACGCCTTGCAGTATCAGCTATAGCATACATATTATACTATATTATATTACTATATCAGTCGTACAACAATAACATATATACCTAGAGCCGTGTAGGTACATGAATTATTATTGCGATCATCGTGCACACGCCCACGCTCGGTGGCAGTATTTCTGCGACGTCATTTCGCTGCAGCAATAATGCGAGACTCGCTCGACTTCGGCAAGCGCCGGTGGAGTGGCTATAGATAAATGTTACCCCGACTCCCCTTTTTGAAGCGACATAATGGCGTCTTTGAACATTTCTCATCGTGTGTGTATTATAGCGTTGTATACGTATATTCGTATAAGACCATTCTCTGAATTCCGTGGTGCGCATCCGTCGAGTGTTCACGTTACCGGCGACCGTGGTATATAATATGCGATATATATATATATATATATATTATGTACCGGTGTTTATATTGTACACACTCCATTGCATATATATACACATATATATCCTTTGCGATGTACGGACGACGAGCGGTCGCGGTAAGTATAAAGTAAGGACAACGACGACGAACGTTTTACGACCGCAATGAATATTCATTATTGTGTTTTACCCGTTACCGCGTCCGCTCCCAACTAGGAAGATTTGACGGAGCATTACAGCCGCCTTCGCTAACATGTATTATTATATATTATTTATATGCGCTGCCGTGTAATCGATACACATTAAACATCGCTGTGACATTAGACGACGTGGTTTATATTACTCTTATAATTATTATCATTATCATAACCATTATTATAAGCAGTATACTATATGCGCTAAAAACATAGCCCATCTAGGTATATATATATATATATTCCAGGGATATTATCCTTACTATATAATATTAAATAGTATTTTTATATTTATATTACTACTATATGTATAAAACCTAAGTTCGTAAAAATATATTGTATAGTGTATATAGCTAGTTGATCTCGGACGGCGTTATCCTTCACAAATTAAATAATGCCAGTGACTTTGTCCTGTCTTAAACTCGGTTATTTGTAAATTACATATAATATCATATAAGTTCTTCTTATAGTGATTAAAAAATTATAAGAATACATCAACACAATTTTTTTTTTTTATTAGCATTTGAAGTTCAAATATTGACAAAAATTCGTCGAAACCATGAATATTTGCAAATTATTTTGTACCTAGGTATAATTCATAAACATTTTTGTATAAGTAGCTAAGAGTTGAAAATTTAATATAAGGTTTTTCATAAGTTTAGCTTACAATAATTATAAATGAACTTAAATTTTGGTGTATTCAGGCCATTAAAACATAAAAAACCTTTTTCACTCACTGGAAATTATATCCTAGGCTGACAAATCATCTCCGTTCAGAATCGTTTTTCGTATACAATGATACCTATAATTATATTCAAATTTAACACTCTTATATATATATAATAATGATCCATACGGCACCTAATGTACAGCAGAGCGGTACCCACTTACCCACTTATTTTTTTGTTTTTCTCGATTTTTTTTTTAAACTGTTGGAAAATGTTTACTTTTGACCTCTATAATGCACCAAAGGTATTCACTTTTCCATCGGAAACCACAAAATCCCCCAAAGTTTGAAATTGGAGCATTATTTCGACCAGTTATGCTGTACACAGACACAAAAACAAAAAAAAAAACTCACACACACATCATTGTAAAATCAATACATTCGTCACTTCGTTCAGAATCTAAAAAAAAACATAAAATATATTAACGCAATAGTTTAAGTAGTTTTGACAAAACAAAAAAAATACAGGTTTAAAATTATATAAATTAAAAAAACCATTTTATATTTTTGTAACTAAAGTCAATGTATACAAACAAAAAAATTCATTTTTCGTGAGACATCAAATCCCCGCGTGAACCTTTTTTCAAATGCTAAACTAAACATATTGGCTTCGAGGTGCATATTTTCGGTTGTACTATTATTTGTGTATCAAATTTTAGAACTATAAGTGCGATAAACATACATATACAAAATCATAGTACTTTAGATTATCATGCAATTATTGCCAACTGCACTTGAAGTGGTTAAATCGATTTCGAAAAATTTCATGATTTCTTATTGCTGTTGTTGTTGTTGTTGTTGTTTTGGTTGAAAGAGTGAGTAGACGTTTCTCTATAGTATAGAGAAAGTCTATAGCGTTTGCTTTATGTCTCGTTTAAAAATCTAGTTTCTTTTTGACAATAACGTGTCTTCGTAACAGAAATGCTGATAACGTAGACAAACAAAATTTATTTCTATGTTACCTATAGAATGTAAATAAAAAAATGTCTTATATAATCAAAATTGGAGTTATAGTTGTGATATATCGGTAGTATTATATTCAAACATCGAATAACCGCATCATATCTACGTACGTATTTTAACCATCAGTCCGCTATGTTTTCCAACTTAACTGCGCGTTTAAGTCAGTGAAAATCCATAGAACCGGAAATAGTCTTCCACTGATCGTATCGTGCTAGCGTCTTTTGACCGTCTCGCATTTAGTGGAGATAATTTATGGTGGGTTTCTATGATATGCATGTATATTGCGTTGCAACCTTTTCGACCGTATTAATTGTGCCAACCGTTATAATAATATGATTGGGTCTCTCTGGTTATTTTCGCAATTTCCTTTTGTGAAGGATACATATTATATTATATATAGAGTGAACCTCTTCGCTTTCTTAAGTCTTCATATACCTATGCTATGTAATAAATATACAGAAAAATTCGGTGACCCAACTTATAGTACCTATAAGTAAATATGGAATTAAAGTTGTAGTAAGTATAATTTATAATACTAATATGAGCAAATTAACCGATGTATCATTACCAATGTTTTTTTAACTGATGTACCATTGCTTAAAAAAATAATGTACAACTCGAGTAGTGTATGTTTGTATGAGATCGCTTTTGTCAGCTAGTGTGTTATTGGTGCTATTGATAGCAGAAATCCAAGCTAATTTGCGATTTTATTTAAATATTTTTGTTTATTTTAGTTATAAATTTGTCTCCATTTATTGAATAATAAATAAGCATTATAACAAAAAAAAAAAAAAACGATTTTAAAGTTTACAATAATTTAATCATTAAGTGATTAAATATGAAAGCATATAGTGATTGAATAAAGGAAACAATATTGGTGTTAAGTGATAATGGAATAATGGGAAGTGAATTAGAATATAAGATATCAGTAAGGGAATAATCTACATACATAGAACACAGCTGACGAGAAAAGATGATAGCTCTATATGAAGACAGTGATGAGCAAGTGTTTGTTTATTTTTGAAGCTAACTATTCTACTTAGGGTGATCGATATTGACTTAACATTTATTATATGTGTTGAATCTATTCCGTGCCTGTCATCGTGGTCGTCTAACTTATCGTAAATTAATCTGAAATCGTTTACTATCCGAACTATTTCGTGCTCGGTATTGTGGGCGCTTGGTTAGAATTTAGTAAGTCATGTGTTATCCAAACTAGTTAGCAGCTATTGGTTTTATAGAATTCTAAACTTCGTGTTTAATGTTTACTATGTACTTTCAGGAGTGAACCTTACGTAACGTTAAACCCTTTAGGCGTAAACACTGGACGTGGTTTGATTAATATAATACGTTAAACGTACGGTCTAGTATACTTGGACGTGTTCGTACTTGCATAAATAATTTAGTGTACATTTTGATGTGCGTGAATCAATACTATCACTTAACTATATTAAAATGACCACATTTTCATTAACATAAAATATTCACTTAAATCAAGATGTAATTTGGTAATGTTTTTATCAATATAGGTTATCTTTTTTTTTTTTAAATATGTAATTATATAACTATTATTGAGAGATATCTCAGATAAAAAGTTCTAATTTATTTATTTCTTATGATAAAAATGTTGTTTAATATTATGAACACTATTACTGTTTGATTTAGTCACACAAATATAAATATATAATTTTGTAAACACGCAACAAACCAATAGTGATACTGAACTGACATCGACTCACTTGTAAATTAGACTGTTGATGTCTATTCAGTTTTCCAGCTTTTTGAGTCACTATCGATCTAGAAGTGTTGTAAAAGTCAGTAATCACTAATCAACGTGCTCGTAAATTTTGGATAAATATCCATGATCAAAATCACTCGCAAAAATTCAAAATAATTTTATTTTCAATAAATAAAATTTTTTTGTTAATTTTATTAAGCCATCAAAACTAACGATGAAAAAAAACAATTCTGATATAAGTATTTTCTTCATTCTTCATTTTAACAGTTGTTTAACTAATATACCGGGAGAATCATAAATTATGTATTATATACAATAATAATCACTCCCGTTGCTGTAATATAATACAATGTGACTTGTGACAAATAATTTTATGCGTTTACGTATTGTATGTTTTGCGAGTGAGTTGTCCGTGTTCACATAATATTATGTTGTACAGTTTATTATTTCATTTATATATCTAAACATTTTCGGGACGGATAAAAAAAGCTATCAACGAAATTAAAATTGTTTAGGTGTGCTGTGCGTTAAATATTGGTGACAAAAAGATTTACGTATGGTTACTAAAAAAATGTTAAAGGAAACTGTAGTTTTTATAAGAGTTTATTTTATATAATTTCCTGTTATTCTTTTTTCTTATATTATACTTATGCATTTAATAAATAAATAAGTTTTCATAATCTTACTACTCGTAATGCATTTATTTTTAATCATTGAAATATCAAAAAAGGAACATTAAATTGATGGATTTTTAAGTTTTTAAATAATTTTTTAAGTTTTTTGTATTTATATAGCAGAAGACACCAATTCATTAATATTATACGTTAAGGTGTTTCAGAAAATGATTTTATTCTGTGCTTGTATATTACTAACCTGTATTACTTATTAGTAATAAGTAAAATAGGTGCACTTATTACACTAACCTTACTTATAACTAGTATAATTTATAACAAATTTATATAGATATTATATGCTGCATAATTACGGCAGGTCTAAGACTGCCTAAAATGAATTATTCCACACGCAATGCTATAGTTTTAAATATTAATGAAATCTAAAGCCGTATTCTCAAATCTGTAATAGCCTTAGTAATTTTGATAATGAATTTGAACTTAAGTATCTATATTTAAATTTTGATTAGTAAGTTTTTCTCATCATAATAATAAATCAGTTTTTGTTTAAAATAACTAATCATTTTGTAATAATAAATAATTTGTATATTATATATTTTTGTGTTGAGTCCATGATATGTTAATCAATAAGTACACTCTATGACCCTTAAATGAGCATTAAAAAACATATTATTATTATTATTATATAATGGAACATTGGTTATTAATTATAATAATAAATCAAATATCAATGGTATTTAAGCGATGTCATCAAATAGCTAGGTTTTGTAGATAGGTACTGTACTATTTAGCTTGTTCGTATAATAGTTAATATATAATACTATCAAAGCATGAATGTATTATTGTATTTGTAATGGAAAATGCAGCCTTTGTGTGTTATTTATGCCTTTGGAAGAACAATGGTAATTAAATGACGGGATAATAGGTCACTATCGTTAAATTGTTTCATCCTTACCAATAAATATTTTTTTATGGCTGCACACTTTTTGCATAATATACGATTATGTTCAATATGCATAATAATATATTGTGATAATAGAATTATGAGCGTAGGCTTACAATTATGTATGCACACATTGCACATATATACTTATTTCGAACATTTGCATTGTATTTAGTCAGTCAGTATTGTCGTGACCGTTTAAATCATTATTCTAAATGTGCAATATATTTTATATTTATTTTAGTGTGACTATATCATATAAACTAACACACAAATTTTTATCATATTCACAAGCAGGTACTGAGTTTATTTTCAAATTATTGAAAACCAAAAATAATTTAAAAATTTTTCAATTTCAATAGTAACTTGATACGTAACTATCATAACTTAAAAATAATTCTATACAAAAAATACTTTTTTTTGTAGTTATTCATATAACTACAATAATACATATATTATATTAAACTGTTGTAGGATTAAGCTAATATTGATTTTGGTTTTATGAAGAGAAAAAACTCAGTACTTCAAGAGCTGTTTTTGAAGCAGTTCTATCTTTATCTTTTTTCTCTGAGAGTTTTATGTAGTTTTATTTTTATGGAATCCAATGTAATCATAACACCTGTAGACCATTTTCGTAAACGAAAACACAAAACCTTGGGATGACGAGTAATAAACGTTTGCGTTTTGAAGGTCCGTTTTCTTTTGTTGTACAAAATATAAATCATGGTAGTTGCTCGTAGAGACCACCCGACAAGTAAAATAAGTAAAAACATAAAAGAAAATCCCATTTGAGTTATTATGTCTAAGAATTTGTCCTGATATTTTATTTACCTTCGAAAAAAAATCAGTCAATTTAATTTTATTCAATGTACCTATTGAAGATATTTTGTTAAATAACAAATACTATTTATTTGTGATAATACAAACTTTACTATTAAAAAAATATGAATTTAATTCAAAACTTTTTGCTTTTGGTAAGCATACTTATACATTTTGTTGTATTTTGTTGTTTCATGGTTCATCGCATACTATTTAGAGGACTATTGTTTGAGCTTAATGTCCCATAACTTGAGATTGTAGAATATTGTTCAAACACTATTTCCTCCGCTGTCTTTCTGGTTTTTAAAAATATACTTAAAGTATCAAACTTATGAAAAATATATTATAATTTGAATAAACATTATTTGAATATTATTTTATCATTTAGTTTTTTGAATCATATTTCAAAAAATAATACTGGAAAATTAGATTAATTTGTTTAAAATTTGACTAAAATAATTAATTAATATTATGTAGGTGTACTATGGATATTATAGTTATTAGTTTATAATTGTTTTAAAAGTAAACTTATTAAGACTTAACCAATGCTAATTTTATTCTTATTTTAAAGTTAATTTTATTCTAACGTCAACTGTTCTTCTAAAAATATTTATAAAATCAGCCAAAATCCGTTAAAATAAATATATTCATAATCATAAAGATTATAATATTCATTTTTAGTTCATAAAACTATTTTTCAACTTATTTATTAATTTATTTTATATATTATACATATTTATTAATGTTGAGTATAAAATTTACATAATAATTTTATGAAATAAATTTAAATTCAATTATTAGTAAGAATGTTTAGATTTGTCATTTTTCTATGTAATGTATTTATGATTAATATCTATTAGTTGAAAATTTTAATTGTATTTAGCACATTCATTTTAAATATTATAGTTAATATAATATGAGAATAGTTTAAACTTAATTTGTTTAATCACCTTTGTACTCATAAATTGGTAAATTACATAATATAACTTATATTGATATACCTATGCTATATTATAATTTTAACAAATTTTATTTTGAAGATAATATATTTTGATTAAATGACATTAGTCATTATTGATTGGTGACTAGTATAAATATATAATTTAATATTATGTAACGTTTATAACTAGTATATTATTACATTATTATTATTATTATCTACAGCACAAAGTGGTTGGAATAGTAAGTTATGTATTTTATCATATTATTATATGAAAACCCATTTAGATGGTAATAATAACATTATGTCTGTATATCATATCATTTATATGATGTTAAGTTTCAAATCGCCTTTAATTAAGTTGTAAATATTCAAAACATGATAATTTATATTTGACCACCCTTAATATTTATGAAAACAAACACTTAAATAAAATAAAAAAGTTTCATGAATTTTTTTCTGTTTGTAATAGTAATTTTTGAAACCAACACGTTTATAATGTAATAAAAAAGAATGACTCCACTTTTGAGTATTAATATCTACTATTTATGTCAACACAAATCTCAGCTTTAGTTCACATGATTTTATTATCCTATTATTTTCATCATAATTTTTGTATATATTTAAAAAACTTACAAATAGAGAAAAAGTTTTCATTGTATTAAACTATTAAATCGTTTAACACATACAAAAAAATGATTTCAGGTCGTTGTCGTCTGTTAAATATAATTTATGAAACCCACGTAGTCTGTTATCTGAAAGCTCGTAAATTTAAGTGCCAGGACACGTAGTTAATTCACTACGAGTCCCCTTTAATTTAATAGATGCGTATATTTCTATAACTAGATCTAAAAAAGAAAAAAAATATTAAATATATACTTAATGTATATGTTTTTATGTATAATGCATATTGACAATATATCTGATAAACGTGTAAAGTATGTTCTGCCATGTAAATCATAGAGTGATATTCACACAGATAATAATTACTTATTCAAAGATACATAATGTGTGTAGGTCGTCATTACTCGAAAGTTTTAGCGTAGATTATATTAATGCTATAAATATATTATTTACGATTTACACATTTACAGAGAAAAATCTCTTAGAATTTAGTTTTATCAAGGGGTTAAAGATGTAGCTTATAATTTATGTTTATTATTATTATTCATACATAATGATATGCCTACTATATCATTATTATTATATTTTTTTTTTTACTAGGATAGAACTATTGCATTGTTATTAGTACTTTTAACAAATATGTTGGGAGGGGTATTTATTGTTACAAAAACTGTTAATCTAAGTCTAACAAATATTAAATGAATTCGGGTTTTTTGCTCCAATTTATTCAAAATAAAATTCGCTATAATAAAATGTCAGATTAAATTGATACCAAAAGAAGAGAATTTTTGTTTAGATAGAGCACACAAATTAATATTTTTATATCATGTTCAATATATTTATTTACCTTGAATAACATTATAATGGAATCAATCATAATTAATGCTAACTTTATCAGTAATCTTTTATTTCCAATAAGACTGAAAATTTGATATATTAATTTGTTTACCCCAATTTTACTGAAGAGTAAACATGTTGCGCAATAATATTTACAATTAAATAATAATATCTAATCTAAAATCTAATTATTATAATTCTTCAATGATTTCTACTAAATTTGTTTACTATATTATAGTATAGTTAAAATTAGATTAATTCGCAATTAATATCAGGATCTATAAATTATTTTTTAAATAGTGTAAACCATCATAATTATGGGTTTCAAAAAGCAGTAGCTTCGAAAACGACATGACGGCGGTGGCCAATTTTTGAACTTTCAATTTAGGAAAAGGGTATCAGTAATGATAATATATTAGAGAATCCGATTTATCATATTTAGATAGCGTAAGTTAGGAATTTCTTATTGTACAAAAATAATAAAAAAGGGTAGTACGAAATACAGCACATTATTTATAATATGCACCTTAGTCACAGGGCTATTGTACAATTTATAATAGCTATACTTAGAAGACTTACGTCATTGAGCTTTTATTTTTGTTTAATATTTGTGTATAATTATTTATCTTAAACTGTGGAGTATCTACCATTCCTATCATTATACTGAGTTTGTTGTTAATTAAGCGACATTTATTTCAACAAAAAATAAAATTAAAAATAGTAAAATTATTCTAAAACTAATAAGTATGGTAATAATCGAAATCTTGACAAAAGTTTAATAAAATACTTTCTTCTTATTATTTATTTATATTTTTTTAATACCATTATATAAGATAATTTAATTGTTGAACAAATTTTGATGATAAAATGGATTTAATGAATGTTTTAAGAGGATTATTATATTGTTATAGGTACGACCAAATGCATAATAGGTATTAGAATATTATTATACGGCAGAACACTTACATCGAAACATATCGAATCACTTTACACTATTGAAAAAAATTTAAAAAAAGATCATTTACCTTCATTAAAATATATATTTTGTTTAATTTTTACTAATCATATAAATATTATAAAGAAACATTATTTTTTTTTTAATTTTACATATTATAATGTACGACACTAAATACTTTTTACACGTGAATGGTAGATACATAAAATTAATTTTTTTTTCTTGAAAATATACTTTTAAAATAATACTTTTGGAGTTAATGTACCTATTTCTCATTTAGCTTTGACAGAAAGACGCAATAAAATTCATACACACATTTAAGTTATTTATAAACATCATATGTCGCCCATTTTTTCTTTTAATATAACTAACGTATATGGATTTTGTTAAGTACATTAGATAATGGGATAAAAAAGATATCAGCGTAGTACTAGAGTTAAATATTTTAGTTACGATATTACTATACTATAGAAGATCCGTGTATTTATGTTACATTGGCCATTGCCCATTGATGGTATTTATTTTAATCTTTAACAATGATGACATACGTGTAATATAATGATAAATAATTTTTTTCAGTTCCAGATCACGTAAGGCCTCGTGTTTGCAGTCTTCCAGAAAAACCATACAATCCGAGATCTGGAGACGAGTTGTATCGACTTCGTACTTTTAGTATAACTAATAAAGGAGGCGTGGTAAATTGTGGAGATAGTATTATAAATAGAAGATCCAGAAGTAATACTAGCGTCAATTCAACAACTAGCAAGTGAATATTATACATACATATATTATATATATATATTCTTTTTTTAAATTATAATTTGGTAGAAAAAATAATCTTATAATTATTATAACTATTAAAATATGTATCTATGTTGGTGGAGAAAGACTACAATGACTAATTATCATTTACATGTACGAATATGATTATAATAATTATATAAATAATAGAATTGTCTTACAAGTGTAGTTCATAGAGTAAGCATTTTAGTTCTTACTGTATCGACTATAGGGTATACATTATTAAGATACATTTCAAATAGTATAGAAGAAAAGTTAAAAAAAAAATACTGTAGATATTATTAAATCACATTTTTTTTAATATTAATGAAGTTCTATAAAATTGATACTATATTATAACTTTAAGAATTAAAACTTATTCGTTGAATAGAATTAACGCGTTATTAACAATGAAGGTCATGGTTCTCAAAAATAATTTGTTACATAGAAAATTTCGTTAACTTTCTTTACTTCGCTTTGTCAATTGAAAGTTGTATGTAATTTAGTACTTATGACTTTACAATTTTGATTATAATTATGTGTGCATCTAACGTTATCGTTTTTATTGCAGTTTTTGGTTAGAAATTTATTGGAACGATATTGGGTGATTTTACGTGAGTCATTGATCAGAGAATGAAATGGTTCTATTCATATGTTGGTTAGGATATTAATGGGCGTAGGTAGCAAATATTTTGGGGTTTAGTAAGTTCCCACACGAAACATAGCAGGTAATCGGGTACATATGTAAGTTCCCTCACGAAAAAAAATACACCCATACGTAAGTTCGCACACGGAAAAAGTTACATCTGTACGTAAGTTCCCGCACGAATAAAAATTATACCAAACACAAACTTTATTAAGACTTAGGAATGAAAACTCAAACGTAATTGTTGTGGTTAAAATTTGTTTTGTTTTTGTATTGCATAAAAAAAACTAATTCAATTTTTTTAGGTATAAAATAATAATAGAAAAAATCAAATTTTATTTGGTTTATTGCGAAAGCTCAACTTAACTTAATAAGTTAGCTTTTTTAAGATTAATA